>RWGY01000051.1:11825880-11883248 GCA_007726485.1 Eragrostis curvula | reverse complement strand
CTAGACTCAATTAGGGCTCAATTAAAATTTTCTCGAAATAAAAACCATGCATGAAACACCCATGTGCATATTTGCTGTTTTATTGTCTTTATTTAACTGTTTGGGTGAGTGTTGAAGTCCAAACCCAAATTTTGAATTCAAATTCCTTTGAATTCCCTTCCAAATTCCAAATCCAGAAAAAGTTAAACCAATTTCCAGCTTAATGGGCCGCCTTTTTCCTTTTTCCTGAGAGCGGCCCAGCTCTTTCCTCTCCCGCGCCCGGCCTCTGGGCCGCGCCGTCCGCGCGCTCACCGCGGCCCAGCTCGCCCGGCCCGTTCTCCCGCGCGCTGTCGCTGACGAGCGGGACCCGCGTCGTCTTCCTCCTCCCGACCGCGCCGCCGCCCGACAGGCCGGCGAGGATCCCGGCCATAACTCCACTGCTCCCCGTTCCCCTTCTCTTCCCCGACACTTGGCAACGAGCGGAGCCTCTTCTACCTCCCCTGGTCCGGACCCCTCCTCTCTCCCGCGGCAAAATCATGGCGCCTAAACCTAGCCGCCATTAAGCGCCGCGAGCTCGAGCTTCACGTCGTGGACTGCGTCGAGCCAACGCGACCTCGCGCCGCGCCGCACCTGGGGCCCCTCCTCCCTCAGCACCGCGTGGCCGCTTCTCAGCTCCGGCCCCTACCCTTCGCGTCGCGAGCACGCAAGCTTCGCCGGAAATATCCCGGCGAGCTCGGGATATTTCCCGGCCGCTCCACCGCCTTTGAGCGGTTATAAAAGCAGCGCACGGCCCTCTACATCTCCTTCCCGCTCACCCACTCAACCATTTCCTCGCGCACCAGCCATTGGAGCTCAAGTTTCTCATTTTCCCCCAAACTCCGGCCAACCTCCGACGAGCTCCCACGCCTCTCTCCGTCGTTTCCCCGCGAAAACAAGAGCACGGTGAGCATCCCCCACTCCTGCCCTACCTTTCGCGCCAACGCGTGCACGTCCGCTCGCACCCAAACGACTCCGCACCGTGCACCACCGCTCCGCCGCTCGCCGTCTTCACCTCCGGCCGTCGTGGAGTTTCCCCCGGCCAACCCGAGCCCGCTCACGCCTTCACCGCACGCGCGCGCGCTCACTCCCCTTCGCAGACACGCACTCACGCACTCGCGCGCGCGTTTCACCTCGCACACCGACGCGCCGCCGCACTCCGGCAGCGTCGCGCACTCTCTCCGGTCACCGTTCTCGACACCGTCACGCACTCCTAAGTTCCCCGTCGCGCGTAGTCCACGGAGCCGCTTCCCGCGCCTCGTTCCGGCCACTGCAGCGCGCAGCGGCGAGCTTTCCGGCGAGCGCCGCCGCCTTTTCCCTCCCCGCCGCCGTGCCGAGCCGCCGGACCTGCGCTGAGTCGCTGGCACGCGGGCCCGCGCTGTCAGCCGCGCCCCGCAGTCCACGCGCCCGGTGCACCGTGCACCCCTCTCTCGCGCACGGCTCGGTCCACGCCTCTGTGGACCGAGTCCACAGCACAGTGAACCCCGGGACCCCCGGTCCCAGCTGGCCCACGCGTCAGCCACTCACACACGACGCTAAACACCGCGTGCACCCGAGAACGTACACAGAATTCATTTCGAGCACTTTTCCAATATCAGAAAAATCCCCAAAAATATCCAAAAATTCCCAAAATCATTTCTAACCATTTTCCAACCCTTGGACACCTCTGGAAAATTAGGACGAAGATTATACTTGCATTAAGTTAATCTTCCCTAATTTAAACATAATCCTTATTCTTCAAATATCAATATCTTTCCCATTTTAACTCCAAATCAAATGATTCTTGCGCCAAAATTCATCTAAAATCATCCTCTACCAATTTCCATCAAAACCATATTTAGTGGTGTATTTTATTTTATTTTTACTTATTTTATTTTAAATGATTGTTTAATTGAGTGTTAAGCGGTAGATTTAGCCTTTCTTTTATTTAATCGCTAGATAATCAAGACTTCGAGGAGGAGCACGAAGACCCCGACTACGAGGAAGGTTTAGAGGACGAAGATTTTGGTGAAGGCAAGTCCTAACTTCCTTGATCATATTTAACCTAATTTTACGAAATATCCTAATTAGAGTCTTTTTTGCAAATTAAACATGCATAGTCATTTAAAATGATTTAAAATGCTAGAGTAACCAAATGTTGACTAAGCCATGCCTTGTTTATTGCTATCCTTAATCCGTTGATAGCCTTAGGTTCCAACATCATTAATCCTTAATGATTTGTTGGAAAATACTGCCGCTTAGGTTCATTCACACTGTGTTAATTAATAATTTTTGCTTCACATGTTTTTGTGTGAAAATGTGTGAGTGTGACTTGGTGATGTGTGTGTGAAAATAAAAGGGGTGGGCTTAGTAAGAGAAACCCATAGTGGGGGTTATGTTTTAGACGGGAGCAAGCGAGGTAGTCCTCAGTGGGGAGGCTATCTCTGGGACGCTACTCCTCGTAGGAGGGTAGCTATTGAAGATGCTTGCTCCGGTCGTATAAGGACCGGTTCATGTGCCGTCTGGCCTAGCACACAGTGCAACCACGAGGCCCTATTATGGGTAGGGTTTGGAACCACACCCTACTAGTGATCGCCCGGTACCACCAGGAGGCAGGGAGTTGCAATCGGAAGCCAGGAGAAGATCTAGACGATGTTGGCGTCGGATCCGGCAGGTGGAGGTGATTGGCTTTGGCCATGTTCATGTTTATATGAAGCCCCTGGTCGCGGATTTTCCGAGGTGGTACCGTGGAGACACTAGGCAGGTACGGGACCATTTGTGTGTCTTTCCGACCCACGACGGTGGGAAGGTCTGGCACCCCTCGTGGGGAAAGTGTACAACCTCTGCAGAGGATAAGAATCTATCCGGATAGCCGTGTTCCACGGTATTGGACAAAGCGAAAGCCATGGCCACACAATGATTAGTTTTCTTTCTGTGTGAGTTATCCTTGGCGTGTGTGTTTTCGGAAAAACGCCGGTTTGGAGCCGTGTGCTGGTTGCCTGCCAGCGACTAAAATTTGGGAACTGGCGGGAAGGATTTATTCTCCCCCAGGGCCACAACCCCACTAAATCTCAATAACCTTGACTTAGAGCATTTGCAAAATTGTTTTGATTTTTTTTTTCAAAACAAACCCCTGCATCAAAAATTGGCTTTCCGGCCGATTGATAAAACCTTCAGCCTACACCTTGACAATACCCTTGCATGTGAGTCACCCTTGTGTTAGGACTTGCTGAGTACCTTATGTACTCACCCCCCTTATCTCTATCCCCTCTTCAGAGGAAGAACCAGAATACGACTTTCAGGGCGATGGCGAAGAAGATTAGGGTCGTCCAGCGCAAGGCTGCCTGTGGAGTGGATCCGCTGCCGCCGTCCGTTGCGTAGAATAAAGTGTGGCGTTGCTGCTTCCCAGCAACGGCCGTCTTGATGTAATGTGTGGAGTTGTAAGGCCTCTGGCCGTTTCAAAGACCTTTATGTAATATAAAGGCTTGTAATGATCTTCGGTAATAAATAAAAGGTATGTTCTCTGAATTGCCAATCTGTGAGAATGGCCGTATCAGCGACTGATCCAGGGACTGATACGGTGTAATCAAGTACTGGGGTATGACAATCTGCTACATTTGTGAGTCTGATTGTCAGCACTTTAGTAATCCACTTGAAGTCCACTTCAGACAAGCATATCGGCCTATATTGCTTGATAGAATTAGCCTCTTTTTTCTTTGGGATTAGAGTGATTATGCCATAGTTCATTCTTCTAGTGTTCAGTTTCCCATCATAGAATTTTTTAAACATCTCCATAATTGTATCATTGATCTGTGGCCAGAACTGCTTGTAGAAGGATACAGGGAAACCATCTAGCCCTGGTGCAAAGTTTGTCTTCATTTCATTTAGTGCCTGTTCAATTTCTTTTTCTGTGAAAGGGATAATTAGTGTATCCGCTTCTGCACTATCTGCCCAAAATCCTCATTCAAAGCGATTGGTATTCTTTCTTCGCTGCCAAACAGTCCCTTGTAATATTGTTCCAATATTGTTCAATATGCTGCCTTAGCTCATCTCTGTCAATAATTTCCACATCCCCCTCTCCCAATGAAAAAATGGTACACTTTCTCTTCCTGCCATTTGCAACTCCATGGAAGTAACCAGTATTGGAATCACCTTTCAAGATCCATGTTTCACCCCCTCTCTTTTGCCACATAGCCCGCCTCCTCATATTTATATATTTCCTCTAGATTGGCCTCCAATAAATACCTTTGTTTCCACTCCTCATCTGTTAGCCCCTCTCTATCATCTTTATCATCAAGTTTATTAATTGGCTCCTGTATTTCTTTTTTCAGTTTCTTGATGTCACTTTGTACATCCCCCCCCCCCCCCCCCCCCCCCCCCCCGCGCCCCCCATCCTTTGCATACTTTCTTTATTACTGTTTTGATCCTTTTTCAGTGATCCTGTATATTATGGACGACCCTATCAGGCCATTTCTGCAGTAACATCTCTTTGAACCCCTCTTGTGTAAACCATGCAGCTTTAAATCTAAACATGAACATGTACCATCTCGAATCATTCGTCAACCAAACAAAAGCATGAACATTCTGATTCAGACAACCGACACCCTACTTGAACCATCCTATGCAGGATCAACTCGTTCAGGACAGGGTGATACAGATTCTAAGAATATTCTCTCAGATGTTGTATCATATCATCCAAGAAAAAATGTCGCACCACACCATTCAAGTTATGTTAACTCCGCTAGTCACTTGCGATTAGTGATGATTAGTGACTATAAATTATTCTCAATTATTATTTGCTAAAATTGGTTATAATTAGATATTAATAGAGTTGATTCGAGCAACCAAACACTACCCTAGTTTTCAGAGAAGTGGGATACATATGCACACACGATCGAGCCAAACTGAACTTTGGCTTCACTTTGTTCGGAATACATGCTTCGTGTGCTATTCACACAACCAAGGTTTTCAAAATCGACGAAAACCGGTCGGTTTTCGCGAAAACCGGAGAAATCGGTCCGGTCCGATAAGTCCGGTTTACTGATTTTCGAATTTGAAATTTGAAAAATTGAAAAAATTTGAAACAAAAAATATCGATCAAACCGACCGGTTACCGGTCGAAATCGGTCGATAACCGGTGAAAATCGATCGGTTATCTTTTCGCCATTTTTCGGTCCTGCGTCAAAAATCGACAAAACCGACCGGTTACCGACGGTTTGGTCGATTTCAAATTCGAAATTTGAAATTTGAATTTTCCGTCGAAAATCGACCGGTTATCGCGAAAATCGGTAAAATCGAGGTTTTCGTTGGCGGTCGGTTTTCTCGAGTTCGTCGATAGTGCAAACCTTGCACACAACATGATTCCAGTTGCTACTTGCTAAGGAATTATTTGTACCTTCCTATAAAGTAGCATGCCATATAAATCTTCACAACCAATGAATAGAGACGAAAAAGTTTTGATCTTAGACGGATACTCCCCCCCCCCCCCCCTCCTATAATTTTAACTGTTTGTAATGAATATTTTTAACAGCAAAATATGTGAAACTATATTTGCAGACCATTTCACCAAACCAAAGAGTATTTTAGTGTGACAAACCATATTAATTTGATCTAAATTTGGAGGATACGGGAGGGTTTTCTGGGGCCGGAAAAGAAAAAGAGAACGGAGGCCAAGCGGGAGGCTTGGTTAATGGCGTGTGAGATCAGCCCATTCTTCGCTGGGCCGGCTTTGCCATCCTCGCTCTCGCTCCCACACTTGGGTCCGGAAGCAAATGTGCACGACGAATGAACCGAGAGCGACTGCGCTAGCTGCCTAGTACCTACCGCGATGATGGGTCTTGCTTGCACGCTTTGTAAAGCTCCCATGCATCGGACGGCTGACGCATTCTTTGCCCGTATGTTGTTTCTTCTCCCGGCAAGAACACATATCTGTAGCATGCCGTACGTACGTGGCGACCTTTTCTAGCTCCAACTACTCCATCCACGAAACCCTAGTTGCTTCATCATCCGATCGGAGCCTGCAAGTGCAAAGTAATTAATCCGAGCTTGGTCTCCTTGGTGATCACCAACGAGTAGTAGGACACGTTTCTTACGGTGCGAAAGGCATAATAATGCAAATAGATCGAAGAGAATGCATGCATGGCTCAGCTCGATCTCACTCACTCACCTAACAAACACATCCTTTACTTTGTGATTGCCACGAGAGCAACACTCCTTTGTCTGGTACCCATCATCCATCGATCCGGCCGTATGGAAACGTCTACGACCAAATCCCAGCAGGGCCGCGCCATCGATCGTGCGTGCCGGTCCCAACCTCCTACTCGTCCCTTCAGTTGTTGTGAGGCAGCACCACAGACATAACTCAGCATTTGGGGGTCTCCCTGCCTGCCCTACTTCAGCTGGAGGTGCCCGTCATCATGTGCCCATGCATGAGACCCTAAACGAAAGGTAATGCATGGCGCAGGAGCCCATGTAAACCTGCCATTGGCTCATGGCTGCTCTCTACGAGCTGCACTCCCCACACGTGTGGCCCTCGGACACGTGGTGTCGAGCCTGATGAACGTACGTCCCCTCCTCTCCTAGTACTTAGAGTTGGAGGCACCACAGATACTGGTCAAGACGTCGGGGAGCTCACAGGTGTCCTAGCTATTCCGGTCCAACCGAAAGCTACAACCGGCCAACCGAACATGAAGCGACGCCGCGATCCATCCATTCCGTGACGTGCCTACGACAAGTACAGTTCTTTGAAGCTGAGGCCATGATTGATACAACGGACGATTTGTTTGTCTGATGGCGTATACTCCTTCCGGTTTTAAATTGTTGATAACATTGATTTTTTAGAAACATTTGACCGTTCGTCTTATTCAAAATATTAGCTCAAACATGCAAACTGATAAAGTATGCTTCAATTTTTTAGTGATAAAACAAATTATAACAATAAATATGAGATTTTTTTCAAATATTTTGAATAAGATGAATAGTCAAACGTAACTTAAAAAGTCAACAGCGTCAACAATTTAAAACCCATCATCCATCGATCTCGGATGGATGTCAAGGCGTGCAAGCGAGTCCGGCTGTATCTCCACGCGCGAGATGAGCCTCCAGTTTCCGCGGTTACTTCAATTTTGATAGCGAGTAACCGATTGACGGAGAGGAACCCATTGGTTTCCAGGCGAGTCCTGAGGTACATTGATCATACGGTCATACCACCAAAAAAAAAAGGTACTCATGGATCATGGCCGACTGATGGGGAGGAACTCAATACGTGGTGAAAGTATTCTCTTTGTACGCACGAGTGAAGGGAGAGAGAAATGAAACACATAGATCAAATGAACGTTAAGTTTTAGCTTGAATATAATAGTGCATTTGCAAGCAGAGCATCGCAATACAAAAAAACCGCAGGAAAAGACTATATGTAGCTTATGACAAACAGCGACATGAAAATAGAAGGACATCACGCATTTTTTTAGTGAAGTACATCATCAGTATTTAAACTCTTTTTCGACTGTCATTACCGGCTCTTATCTAACAAAGTGTCGATTTGGATCCCACAAAATTTTTAAGTGTGCTACTCGAGTCGACCTATATCCCCATAATCAGCTTGTAATTGTTTGTGTGGTACGCCAAAGTGGCACACACAGATTTGTTGCCATGGATAATGAGGATATATATACATACCGCGTTTCTTCAAAAAAAAAAAATCATATATATATAGCGCCTTTTCTATACCCTACCTAATAACACGCGACGTTGATTTTGCATGCTATTTCAGATTATTTTTTACTACAGCTGGTGCAATTAGTCAGAAAATAGCTTCTCAGTAGCCAATTAGCTCTCATCTCAAAAATAAGATCTTACTTATGATTGACCACACTGCCTATTTTGTACAAAAAATTGGATCGTAATGGGGCATGCATTTTGAGAACAAATACATGAAGTCGCATATGTGAAACATAATGGCAAAGCATTTTCACTTGTACGTCGGCGGGAAGGTGACGGCGCCCTCGCGCCACCCGTCGAACTGCCGCCCATTGCAGAGCTCCAGCAGCAGCTCGTCGTTCTCAAGCATCATGCCCCATTTCTTGGCCCGCTGTCTCGCCGTCGTCCATGGCGATCCGGTAGTTGAGGTCGCCGAAAAGCACCACGAGACTGCACACGGGAGCGTTCCATCAGCGAGATGTTGGCAGTTTCCTGCCACGCAGCTATAGAATGTACAGGATCCAGACGACCTGCTCATGGTCGACTGGTCGAGTATCTTGTTGGGCAGCGGCTCGTCCGGTGGTGGCGCTCCGCCGTGGCCATGGCCGTGGAAGCTCGTCCTCAAGAGGATGATCGCCGCGTCGGCATCCCGGAGCAACACATCGCCATGCTCACCGCCGGACGCCAGGTGGCAGCAGACGAAGCAGAACCTCGTGCCGTGCAGCAAGAACCGGACGGATACCGCGCCCTGCGTACGCGCACGCCGTGGTCATGCCAATGCTTCGTGTCATTGTGCTTGTATCCCTATCTCCTTAATTCCCTTGTTGCCGAATGCCGATCCGGCCGAGGACGCCGGCGCCGACGCAGGAGACGGAGGCGTGGTGGACGTGCCGGCGGAGGGAGCTTCTCGCCCAGACGGAGACGAAAGATGCCAACCATCTGCCTTGATGCGGACATGATATCTCATCTCGGTTTGTCATTTTTAAATGAAAACTGTCCTTTCTCCTTCAAAGATACACTAGGATCGCTACAAGATGCAGTAACAGAAACTAAGAAAGTCCTTAAAAAGTACTCCTTGTCTTTGAAGAAGGGGACAGTCCTACAATTTCTTTTTCTAAAACTGCAGTAACAGAGTAACAACCTTTTGGAACATATTTCTAGTTTCGCAGTAGCAAAGTTGTCTCCGAAACTATTGCATTCGGGAGTTGGGACTGCAGATGGAACTCAAACCACACGGTTGTGGGCCTTGTGGGACATCAGGATATTCCAATTCAGTTCACTCTCGGATGTCATTGAATCATCTTATATATCCAAATACAAGAAGAAAACAAAATTGACATTCCGGAGAACTAGGCAATGGATACAAGCTGGATGGCAAATAAGAGATAAGTATTGGTTCTGATGGTAAATATGGAATTCTTTCAGCAAGATATTAGTAGCATGTCCAACTTTTTTGAGAGAACAGTAGCATGTCCAACTTGGTGCTGAGATACTTCGTATTGAAGGTTGTTTAAGAGTTTACTAATAAGAAACCACTTGGTATTCTACAATTAAAAATCATGCTACCCCTTTCTACGAGGCTCCAAAAGATGGCCATAGTATATTAATTAGCATAGCCACAAGACTCGTTATAGCATAGGCGAGTTAGACTGACCCCAACTAGATTGTTATGAGTAGAAATATAAAAGGAAGTTCATTTGTTGAAAGAAAGTACGAATTATGCTCCTTTTTCAAATAATTATATTTAACAAATAAAAACAAGTGCTTCGGCACGAATGATTGAGAATCATGCCAGTGGCTACTTTATAGATAGTAGTTAATACATCATAATATTAACACAGTTTACTAACCTTAAATCATAATGTAACTTTATAAGAGAGATTGTGATGCATCCTACGAGGAGAATTCATGAAAGTGCATGTTGTTTCTAATAATATGAAAGTAAAAATTTAGTAATGTAGTTTCCATGAGTAATGATACACCGAATTATGAGATCTCCTCTTGAACAAAGAGTATCCTCATATGATGTATAATTCCAAGTGGGTATTTTGTAACTATTAGTGAATTAATAATGACAATGTTCCCTATCTTTGTTATGGTCTTTTCTTTATTTGTATACTTTGTAAATACCAGTACACACGAATGTTATTAGTGAAACATATATTTTGTTGTGATTTGAATTATCTCGATGAGTGATGAATCTATTTTTAATTTTAATTAGAATAAGCATGGTTCAGAAAAACATTGTACACTTACAATGTTTGTTATGTGTTAAACTTGTCACAGTGTGCAAAATATTGCTTTAATGGATCAACCAATATGTATAGAAATCAGTGGAAAACAACCAACTTGGATGATATCTATGTTGTTGGTGTGGTGTCTGTATTAGCAAAACACTAGTTCATATCGAAGTACTATTAGTCTCTCCATCTTGTCGAAGAAGTATTTGCCCTGCCAGGTATATTGGTAAGGCTTCCTAAGTAGTAGAAATTAGTCCAGGTATATAATTATATTCCTCACAAAAAAACATCATTTGGTCCCAATAGCAGCTCCAAATTAGTCAATCACCTGCTAATGTTCTTATCTGTCGATTATCCTTCTCTCAAGTGTATATATGATTCAAAATTAGACACTGGTTTCCAAAGGAATTGCAACAGTTGATGCCCTCCTGCTTTCTCGTGTGCCCTTCTGGTACTGAAAATGGAAACCAGAGTAGGGACACTCCCGGAATGTTGAATTCCAAGGAACTGCAAACAAGATTGGACAGGGATAACCTGATAGTAGTGGTTTTCATGGCTACGCTGTATGGTATTCAGAAAAATTGCAACGGAATGAGAGAGATTCTTCCTATTTTGAAATTTTAATAGCAGCATCAAAGACACGGATGATGGTTCAAACAGTTTTAAGATAGGGCTAATGACTTGTTAAGTGTTGTTCTTATTGTCACAGGGGCCAGGTTGGAAGAATCAACAACAACATCGCTCGTTGACACAACTCAAAGCCAACAATCTTCTGTCCTTTTTTTTTCCTTTTTGAAAACCATCTTGTCTTCTTATTGACAAAGAGTTGCATTTGACGTAGTACATACTTGGATGGTTTGTTTGTTTGTTTAGGCTTCTTGTGGTGGAACCAACCTATTTTGGATTTGAGCTACATACATACTGAATTTTGAAGTATAGTAGAATTAGAAGCAAAATTCTGAATGTCAACTGAACTTTCGGAATGAGAAATGAGAAGAAGAACACCGTGTATTTCTGACATCAGATTTTGCAGAGCAAAGAAGCATTTCTGTCCTGGAGCTGCTGCATCTGCGCATGCTTGGCCTTCTTCAGAGAACATTGTGTGCGTCCTTGTCTAGCTAGATTCCTCAAGCTCCTTTACCCACCCGACGGCAGATTTTGTTTTCAAGAATACGCAGGAGAACTGCGTATCATTCTATTAACAATTAAGGAGGAGGATTTTGTTGTTACAAGCTGGCTGGTTACAGATATTGTTGTGCTGATATGAAAAACAGAGAGTTACAACCTAGCGCTCTTGTTACCAACCTCGCTAAGTTCTTTGCTTCCGCGGCAATCCAGATATCAATCTCGTTGAGGATACTTTGGACAAGCTGTTGTACAGTCGCCACCTTGGTGTTGAAGATTCACGCATTTCTCTCCTTCCACATGCACCAAGCGATAAGCATGACGAGCGTGTCGACGCCTTTGGCCATCTTCTTCCTGTGCCCACCCCGTGCTGCTGCCACCAGTCGTGAAGCCCTTCATCGTCGGTGACGATGTAGCGTATTTTGAGTGTTGACAGCATTAGCGGAGCTACAGGGTGGTCCAGATATGCCCAGGACTACCCTGACTTCCGGCAAAATGAGGCAATATAGCTACTGTTCAACACTGTTTCATACTGTCTATGCATTGTTTACCACTGATTTTGTTACTGTTTGACATTGTGCCTATCCCGAGCAACCGCCCTGGCTCCGCCACTGGTTGACAGGACGTTCCACCAAGTTTGCTTGGAGAAGCTACACTGGAGTAGCAAGTGATCGTTGGTTTCCGGCTCTTGGTCACAAAGGCAGCACACGTGTCGTCATCTTGTAGGTTGTGTTGCCGCCGCCACTCCGATGTCCAAAGTCGCTTCTGTAGTGTCAACCATGCGAAGAATTTCACCGGGCACCACGTATTCCATAAGTTCTGCGCGTCGGGGAACGTCACTGAATACTGATCCTTGGAAGGTGAGTTCATATGCTGACTTTGAGGTGAACGACCCATCCGGTGTCCAGCGCCACACTAACCCTGTCGTCTGTTTGTGGTTGGAGCTCGAAGTCCCGCAGTCTGATCCACAACTTGATGTACTGTACAAGTGCCAGTACAGTCACGCCGTCTCTGTGCAGATCAGTGATTCCCAGTCCTCCGAGCCGCTTGGGTCGTGTGCAGTTGGGCCATGCCACCGTGCATTGCCCTCCCGACACTTGTCTTGCAGCTGCCCAAAGGAAGCCTTGGCGAAGTTTATCGATTAACTTGATGAACCATACGGGCATTTGATGGAGGTAATCGGGTAGATGGGTGACATGTACGATCTCACTAGCTGCAAGCGTCTTGATTTAGGCATGATCTTGGACTTCCACGTCGGAAGCATGCCTGCAATCTTGTCGAGACGTAAGGCTGTAGGTGTGCTTTGCAAAGGCGACTGGTACTCAATGGCAAGCCCAACCGGATTGGAAACTCCGATAGTTGGCATGGCAGGATGCTTTGTAGTCTTTCTACCTCCTCCGGTGTGCAACAGATTGGAGCAGCTATGCACTTTGCCAGATTTGTGCGCAACCCCGCCACGTCCCCGAAAAGATCCAATATTGCTCTGGTGGCCAGATCGAAGATCTTGCCCGTGGCCTTGACGAAGATGATTACATCGTTGGCATAGAGGGAACACTGGTGAAGCACCGCTCGATGGCCGGATGGTGCGAGAACCTGTTGCTGTGTAGCTGTGTTGACGAGGCGGTGAAGAACATCCATGACCATGACGAAGAGAAGGGTGGAAAGCGGGTCGCCTTGGCGCAGGACTTGATTGTTCATGAACCCCCTCTTGTCCTCGTGCAGGGCTTCGGTTGCGACAGCACGACGGTGATCAACATCCTGGCGCACTGATCTAGCAGGAGTATCGTGCCATCTTCAACCAGCTGGACCTGTCCCGGCGCATCGCGTCCGAGCTCAGCGGCCACCACAAGGCACGACGCGATCGTTGTTAATTATCGTAGTTTGCATTCTTTCTTCTGGCGTCGTCAGTCGCAAACGCTTCCTGTTGTTTCGAGCCTCGCGAGCTCACCATCCGTTCGGTACGTCGTTGCTCTGTTTCTGTTCGCAGAGCGCGATGCTTCTGTGGATCCTGGACCCGGCGTCCCGCGACGCCACCATCCTGAAGCAGGCGCTCACCGGCGACCTGCGCGCCGCCACCGAGGTCATCTGCTCCCGGACGCCCTCCCAGCTAGGCACAGACATACCGCGCCAGCTTCGGGTGCTACGTGGAGCACGACGTCATCGATCTAGCGCACCTTCGGCGACCACCAGCGGCTGCTCCTATCCGTCGAAATGTTCCTGACGCCACTGAACCCACCCAACACATACATGCAGCTGCTGCTGTCGGCGACCGGCGGCTGGGCACCGACGAGCGTACGTGGCCCCTCTAATGTGCGCCACGTGTCCCGCAGCCTCGACCGTCGCCCCTCTTCGGCCCCGTTCCGTCGCCTGCATCCACTGCCTCCGCCCACCACGTATGGAAACTTCTGTATGCCAATCGCAGGGAGACTGACAAGTTCATTCAACGCAACATGCAGCAGGGAATGCGATGCTCGCCTCGCCTGTAATTCATGGTCCTGTTTTGCATCTCGCGCATGGCGTTCTTCTCCATGCCTGTGAAGCTGTGAACTCGGAGACGAAACCATGGCGCTGTAGCCCGTTCGCCACCGATCTTGGCCAGATCATCTGGAACAGAAGAATGAAGAATTCATATCACGGAACTAGCACTATACAATACATCACAAACATAAGCACACGAATGGAAGGGTGCTGACTTTGGAAAGCTTCAGCCTCTACCCCATAATGCAGTCCTAGCAATGAAAATTAGCACCTCTTTCAGCGAAGCACTGAAGAACGAAGGCGTGAGCAGGGAAGGTTTAGACATGGAGAAGTACTGCAAGATAGCTAGCACATTAACAATGGGCGGTAAGCAACAAGTCGGGCATCCACTCGGTGCAGAGTTGTCAAGGTCTCGGTATCATCAGGATTACTGAACCATATATGTTTCTTTTACCCAAAAGGCGGAGGGGGGGGGGGGGGGGGGGGGGGGGGGGGTGGAACCAGCAGGTTATGCTTTATTATCAAGTTGTTGCCTTTTCTGATGACGTGACTTCTATTTTTCTCCTTGCAAGTATAAAATAGCCGAAGAAATAAAGTACAAACTGAAGATATTCAGCCATTACAAGCTTCTTGCAAAGTATTCAGCGTAGCAGATAATGGCGGTTATATGTCTCTAAGCCGAAAAATTCACAAAAGTAATTGGCCCAAATCAATAATCTTTGATATGCCATTGGGCGTGTCTATCACACGTGATGTCCCGCCACCACAGTCACTGAAATAAAAATTTAAATAGGAAGTTTCAATGAATAAATAGGAAATGAAGTCAGTAAGTAATTGGGAAAGACTTTGCAACATACCATATCATGCAGAACAATATTGCAGGATTTACACTTTAAAGTATATAAAGTAGAACAGATATTTCAAGTTACCTTCATGGAAAAAATAAATCTAGCACTAGATATTATATTAGTAGCAAGACCTTATTGATGATGAGATACTTTGTATTGAAAATTTAAGATCTTACCATTATGCAACAGTGGTATGTTGTAAAATTAAAAATCATGCTACCCCGTTCTATAGGAGCCACCAATGGTATCCATAGTATATTAAGTAACTAAGCCGCATAACTCCCTATGGCATAGGTGAGTTAGAGTGGTGAGAGTAGATTGTACAAGAGCGGAGCAATCGGAATAGAAATATAGAAAGAAATTAATGTTTTGATAGAAGGTACAAATATGATCCTTTGTAAATAGTTATTCTTAATACGTGCTTCTTAGTGTTGGTACATTTCACAACTATTGTTCACAATATATTCACAAAGTATAAAATTATTTACCAACATCAAATTATCACAATGAACCTTGTAATAGAGATTGTGACCCTTCTTACAAGGACACTTCAAGAAAATGCATATTGTTTCTAATAATATGAAAGTAAAGTTACGTTATTTGGTTTCAATGCTGCCGTTACATCAATGTCTACATCAATGTCTACCGCACCCCATGCAGTGCTGGCTTCTTTGTACTCATTCTCGATTGCCCATGTTCGTCCAGTATCGAAGATCACAAAGGTACAGAAAATATACCATCAAAGCCTACCACATCAAGAAGCCTCCAACGAAAGTTTGAACGTTACCATCATCAAGCAAAAAGACGCAACAGAAGTACAACACCATCCCGAAGATCGTTCGAATCTCGAGAACGAGATTCCTTTTAAGTGGGGTAGATCTGTAACACCCCAAATTTCAAATCAAAATCAAAATGGAATAAAAATCACTCAAAATTTAAATGTTTGTCTATATCTTATCTTGCCATGATTTTTCAAAATCAAATTAACTAAAATAATTCAAACTTAGTTAGAATATGAAAATTTTGGAATATAAAACTTGTGCTTGAGTGTTTGTTCCATTTAAAATCCACTAAAAATTTGACTTTTCGAATTTACAACAAATTAAAATAATTGTATGTTAAACCTTAGCAAACTCACCTCAAATTTAAAAATCTTGGATTTAAACTTGTACAAATTTCACCATAATGCATTTGGCTTTTATCTGTTTTTATTTTGCAAATTGTTTGCTTTCATCGTTGTTTGAATTTGAACGAGATTCAAATTCTAAGCTCCAGAAAAGATTAAATCACTCTGGGCCGGAATCCCCTTTTATTTTCGGCCCAGCCCAAAATTTTCAGGGCGGGTCTTCCTTCATCTGTTATTTCTTCATCCAACCAGCCCAGCCCACAATCTTTTCAATTTTCCCAAAATTCTGACCAGGCCTTTTCCCTTTCTTTCTCCACAGCCCAGTCCGGGTCCACTGTTGCCCATATTGGCCCAGCTACGAGTCGTCTTCTCCAGAGAGGGTCGATCTCTCTGGAGCTCGCCCATGCCGCCCTCTCTCGTGCGCATGCCCTTCCTCTCTCTCTCTCTCTCTTCTGCCTTTCCAGCTCACCGTATCCCTGTAGCCATGCCCCTCGGACGTCACCCCGTCTACAGTGTGGTGTACGGGGCGGGGCCGCAATTTTTGACCCGGAGAAACCGCCGGGAAATCCGCTCTCACAGACGCGCCGCCGACCTCCGCTCGCCGTCCAAATGAGCTGCACCTCCAGCCTTTTCTTCCTCGCCAAGGCGCCACCTGACACAAGCCAACGCACACCTCAAACCTTAGCCGCTACGGAAGCTCCTCGTCTTCAATGCGTGAGTAAAATCTTGCCCGTCGCCGGCGATATTTTGTCATGGCCACCGCTTCCCTCCGCCTATAAAAGGACCTGAGGTCTTCCTCCTTCTCCGCCTCATCCCATTGCCCCACCAGAGCTCCGAGTTCTGCTCCAGTGAGCCCCAATTTCTTCCGTGTTGAGCTCCTCTGTTTCTTCCCCAACGTCTGGCTGCCGCATCGATCTCCACTGCCGGCGCGTCCCTGTCCAGTCCGAGTCCCTGGTAAGCAACCACAGATCCTACTCGACCTCCTCAATCCACTTTTCCCCGGTCTCCCTACCTCTCCCGAGCTCGCACCGAGCAGCCATGGTTGTCACTCTTCTTCCTAGTGCAGCTGCTGCTTCCCAATAGCGACCACCCAAATGTATGCCTCAAACGGAACCAAGCCACCTAGAGGATCCGATTCCCCCACTCCTTAGCCACCCTCCTGCCCTTTCCCCATGCGGATTCGAGTTCCAGGTGCTCATCCATGGCGGACAGAGGAAGAACTCCCCTGTATCGATCCCCATTCTGTTTATGTGTCGAGCAGAAATATTTCCGTGTTGGGCCATATTTGCTGCGGCCCACAATGGTTAACCAGGCCTCTCTCTCCTTTGTAGACCGAACACCACCACTAGCAGGCCTTTTCCATGTAAATCGAACAACACCAACAGCCCAGCACGTGGTGCTATTATTTCTTTTATTTCGGAATAAGTCAAGAAGCTCCACTGTAAAATAAATATCTCTACCATCCCAACTCCTATGGACCTGATTCTTTCTCCTACATGTATATAAATTCAAAACCTACCTATCCATACCAAGTTTACAATATTTGTGATTTTTCTTGATTTTTCTCTTTGAATTTATATTTTAATTTCATTGTTGGGATTTATCTTCTTGCAGTTTATTTATAACCTTCAAAGTGCATATCATAAGTAGGTTACATGTAATTAATCTTGCACCATCATGCACTAAATGTCATGCAAATCTTTATCCTTTTAAATAAACAACATCTTGCTCATCTGTTTATGTAAGATACAATTAATTTGCTAAATAATTTTGTAACGTATTACATGTTGCATATAGTTTTGCATGCATAAGTATAAGCTGCATAAGTACTTTAATATCTGCATGTAACCATAATAGACTTAGATAAATAACTTTAGTTACGTTCATAAACTCATCAATGCTTGTAAAATGTAATATAATCTTTGACCCATAGGTTGTGTAACCCTTAAATTTATATACGTTTGCATGTGCATGCTCTTTTCCATCTAATCCATGTCACCCTGGTAAACCTCATGTTATGCTTGGTTGTTTTATAAATCTGATGCATTTGCACATCCTCTACATGTTCTTTAAATAGAAGTAACATAGAGTTTATATAATAGATATGTATGCAATCACCATCAATAAAGCATGTGCATCTCATCATCCTCGCCCTAAGGTTTCGGTAGATAATGTTTTATGCAAAATCCTACACCCTTACTTCTTTTAAGAGAAATTAGATAATTAGTAATTTGTCTAGGTGAATATGGCCTTATAAGGCCATGAGTATAACTTGTAATAAATAACCTTTCATAAACAATTGTGCACTGCATAACCATATTCATTTTCCTGGAGTTTTGTCGGTTCTTATTGGAGTTATTTGGATCTTACTGGCTCTTCTCGATGTTTATTTCTTTTGCGGTAGTTGTTTATACGAATGTTTTATGCGCTAGATTATACGAGATCCGAGGAATAGTCAGAAGAGAATCCAAGGAAGATCGAGACGACTCAAGCTCCCAAGAATACCGAAGAATCCAAGCCCAAAGAACAGTCAGAAGACACAGGTTTTGGGAAAGGACCTGAAGATATCGACCTCGACAGAAGAGTTTGAAGACTTAGAATTGGAAAATTAGGATAACGTTTTCAGGCAAGCTCTACTTCTCCTTGATCATGATTGAACCTATTGTTTTCGCAATGCACCTACATGGCCTACTCTCGTATATGCATTACTTGTTATTTTACTACTTGTGTAGCTATGGTCCTACTTGTTTATCGATATTGATGCCATTTACTTAGGCGTTAATATTTGGATCCTTGTTTACCCTTGTTTACCTGTCACCTTGATAACCCTAGGATAGTCCCATCATTTCTATGATGGCACGTTCACCTTGCTACTAGATTGCTTAGGACCCCTCGCAATGTTTCTATATTGCCACACCTTACTCACATATATACACCTTTTGCAAATGTGTTGAAATGAGTTTGGTGGTGTGCGTGATACTTGGGGTTGGGAGTAGCACAACTGTGTTAGGAGATGATGATGATGGAATGGGCTGGATCGCGGGCAAGGCCATTAGTAAGTGATTGATGATATGATGGATAAGTATGATAGTCCCTTAGTGAGGGAGCATGGTGCTTGCCCGGCCACATAAGGACCGGTTCATTCAACCTTTAACAAGATAATTCTCGTACAACCACGGAACCTGGATGGGCAGGACTTACCCTACCTTCTTGGTACTCTTACATTGTCCATTTGGAGGCCAGTAGAGGCAACGGAAGCTCAGGAGCAAACCCGGGAAACGTGCCCGTGGTTCGGTTGCGGAATCCTACCGTTTGTCGGGGAACCCGTTGTAGGTCACGGGAATGCCGCCTGTCCCGGTGTGTGTCACAGGATCCTGCAAATTATTACAGGAGCGCGTCATACCTTTTATAGGTGTGTTGTGCCGTAGTGTGACATATCAAGTCACAGGCCCCTGAGTGAGATTCCGTGGTGGACTTGTGAGATTACTCGTAGAAGATGGACTAAGCGTTATGTTACTCTCCGATCAAGAGTGCATAGCTCGTGGGAAAAGATGTACAACCTCTGCAGAGTGTAAAATTCATCCGGATAGACGTTGTCACGGCATATGACGCATCTATATTGAGTTTAGAATGATTAGCCACATTCATGATGATCCCTTGATGTGTGCGTGAGCAGTAGTTTGCTCGTGTTTTGGAAGTGATGGCAAATATGCCGGGTCGGTATGACTATTGAGGTCAGAAGGCCCAACTAAAATTTGGGAACTAGCGGGAATATTTCATTCTCCCCCAGGGCCAACCAACTAAAATATTGTCAAACTATGGTTTTCCTTCTCTAACCTTCGTCTATACTTCTGAACCCGGCATAAAGATTGCTTTCTGCAAATGAACCTTCAAGCCTATTCCCTTGCTAGAACCACATATGCATGTATATACCCTAGTGTAGTGTAGGGCTTGCTGAGTACCTTATGTACTCACACGTTTGCGAATGTTGGTTTAGTAGGAAAAGACTTCGTAGAAGACGACGACGATTGGGTTTTCGGTTCTGCTTCTCAAGTCTGCTTGTGGCTTTGGGCCAAGATCTTCCGCTGTCTAAGGGTTCTACCCCAGGTATCTTATTTACATATTCGAAGTATGCTTTCGATTATCATATATGTGTTCTTGTGCGTATAAACTACTGATCCAGGGACTGATACAGGATGCACAACAGATTCCAGAAATGGGGTGTGACATTTTTGACGGTGCACTGTCAAGTATTAATGAACGCCTCCGAGTTTTCAGAGAAGAACATATATCACCTATGGTGTCTTGCTGGTGCTCAAGGCCTGAGAGCTTTATGTCATGGGCAGGGAGGTGAGCTTGGTATTCCCTAGCTCCGACGGCTAGAATCCGGCTTTGAGAGATCGAATGGTTTGTGTTTTGAAGATGACACAGACTGGCACTTTTGTGTGAAAACGCACGTGTTTTAAAATATTAGAGATTGTTTGCGAGACATATATTTTGACCAAAAGAAGTAGACGGTACAAATGTATTTTTGATTGTGTTTCATTTAGCTTTAAATTGTTATAGTGAAAAAAAAACATAGGAATCTAATTCTAAATCATGAACTACATAGCCAAGAAAAGAAGAAACAATATTAAAGAAGAAACTGAGGGAAGCTGAGAAAGAAAATAAAAGAATGAATAACACGTTGAATTATTGTTATACCAGAAATTTTGTAGAAAATGAGCATAGGCTACTATCCTCGTTACCTGGGTCGTATAGCATATTGAGTTGTACAAAAGAAGTGGGTACAGTATCGACATAGGACATTACGTTGTTGCACACGCAACATATCTAGTTCTCGTTTGCACCACTGCACTGAAATATATAATTTACTTGCTCTACATACATAAAATTTTTTGAAATTCAGACACTAATGGAGCTTACTAGAGGAGGCCCTTGCCCCCCCCCCCCCCCCCCCCCCTTTCCAAACAAAAAAAAAAGCATTTTCATATTTAACAAAATCATTTTAAATTAAAATTTTAATAGCAACACTCGTCGTCCATATCGTGAGTCGTGAGACCAAATATGGTAAAGAAATTGTGAGAGCATTACTAGCGAGCGATCGGAAAGTTAGGCTGGGTCTAGACAATGACATAGCACACACGAGGCCTTGTTGGATGAGCCCATTTTTCTTCTCTGGGCTCCGGCGGCCTCATTATCATCGGCTCATTTGTCCATCTCAATTTCGTGCACGCCCAGAGCTTGTACAGTTCTACCTATCCAGTTCTTGTTTGCCCAACGCGACGGTGTCGCACCGCACCGTGCAGTGTCCCTGAACCTGAAGGATATGCGCTCCCTAGCGGAGATAAATAAAGGTGGTGCACGGTGCATGAACCGTGTGGCGCAAGCTTGTCTCTGTCGACCTCGAGGAGCTTATCCGCCGGGCGCCTATTGCTGGCGATGGGGTCACGTTCGCATGCAACGATTTACGTACGTGAGCGCAACGTAGGAAAGGACGCCAGCATGCATGCATGGACGATGCGGATCGGAGGCCTGGCGACGCTACTTGCCCAGTGGGAGATCGAGACCACACAGGCTACCGCGACTTCTCATCGCCACACCGCAGTTCGCCAACTCGTCCATTGACGTCGGCAGCTGCGACACGTCACCGCTCTACAGATCAAGCAGAAGGTGTAGCCACGCGTAGGAAAATACTTCATGAGGATCTTAAACACCATGCCGAGGGCAGCAGATCCAAAATAGGGCTGCAGTGATGCGCGCGCGGGTCCGCAAATGGCATGTTACAACCTGCCCTGTGTGGCGTTCAAACCAATATGTATCTGCATGCTAGGTTCATGACTTAGGCGGCAGAGGCAATACGACGATGAAAGTTATAATGAACCGTACACCAGCAGTGGCGAGTCTAGGACTCGAGGTGGGGATGGGCCGGCTTTTTTTTTTCGCGGCACAACAAATTTAACATGCTATTTGTCTTTAAAATTTGTTTTTGCTATTTTTCTACCCTCATGTTTGAGCCACATCATCCACAAACTAACCTCTGTCCGTTCTAAAGCTACATGCTCATGTGTCCATCTATTCATCCAAGACCTCACACGTTGTCCCATCTCTCCTACTTTTTCCATAATGAACAAAACGGAAGCCATGAATATCATAGTATGTGTTTGGTTTGGAGACAAGTGAAGTCATACCAGTTTTTCAGTATGCTTAGTTAGAGAGACAGGATATGTTTGGTTAGATTGACAGGACGGTCAACACCGTCTCAAGTGCAAAATTTGGCATTTCGTCGAACACCATGGGTGCACGTCCTGCCGCATCAAAGCTCCGCTCGTACGGGCCTGCAGCCTCGCGACAAACCGCGCCCCAAACGCTGCGCTGCAGATCCGCCCTGCCGCTACGCTGCCACCCTGCCGCGCTGCGCCTTGCCGCAGCTCCGTCCTGCTGTGCCCCTCGCGCCGCGCCACGGTGCAGCTTCGCCCGACCGCCTCGCGTCGCGCCGCGAGCGAAAGGGGATAGGAACAACTAGCAGGGGCGCGAGCGGAGGATGATGGAACCCAGCTCAGTCACCACTTCGCGCTGCGAGCGAGGACGCGAGGGAGATGGACGCAAACTCTGCTCTGGGTGACGGTCTCTCTGAGGAAGATGAATGCGTGACTGGGGGTGGGCTTATCTCGTGGCCGAATCTGTACACCAGTTTTTTTAAGACTTGAAGGTTCACTTTGGGGAATGGAATGTTACTTCTTTTAGTAATACATTAAGTTGTAATGTGACTTTGACTTTGTGTGAGGTAAGTATAAGGATTTTACCAAATTTGTTGATGGTGGACCAACATATGAAATATAACCAGTCACGAAAGAAGTTGTAAACGAAAGAGTGAATCATTGTACAATATCAATAGATTATTGACAACTATTATCATTAGGTGAAGATAAATTGGAAGTTTCAATGAATAAATAGGAAACAAATTGAGTAACTAATTGGGAAACGATTTGCTAGATACCATATTATGCAGAACAACTATTGCAGGATTTATAATTAATTATTGTAGATAAAGTAGACCAGATATTTCAAGTTATCTTCATGGCAAAAATAAATCTAGAACTAGATATTAGTACAAAGATCTTATTGGTGATGAAGTCACTTAACTTGTGTTTGGTTGCCTACGTAAGCTTAGCCCTGCATAAGATTCTAGCCAGGTTAACCTAGTGCAAGAAAAAAAAAGAGCACATGTTTGGTTGCCTAGACTGAATAGTGCAAGGTCTTGTTTGGTTGGTTGCATTAGTTGAGTGTGACCGCTTTTCATTACAATGTTTCGAAAACACAACACCTATATGTTTTCATTATTTTTTATAGAAGGGAAATACATTACAACTTTATATAATTGATTTTAAAAAATATATAATATTTAGTGAATCATTTTCTTGTGCAGCAGAGGCTTGTGCAAGCCTGGCTAGTTGGAAACGGACGATTTGAGCGTTTTCAGCTAGCCAGGCTAAGAGGTCGCTTTTGCATTACCAGAACCAGGCTACTTTACTAACAAAGCAACCAAATAGCTCAAAAAGTAAAGATTCTGCATAGCTAAAACCTGGTTAGCCTCTTATATGCAAACCAAACACACTCTTAGCCTTTATATGCCCATGATGTATTGGGCTATACTGCATGCTAATCGGATGAAAACAGTATGAACCGATTCAAACCGAAAAGAAGAAGCAGCCATGTGTTAACCTAACGGGGCCGAAAACCTTGAAGTAAGAGAGTCATGTGAGGCAGGTGCATGGGGATAGTTAGTGACGTGGGTTCCCTGCAAAAATAAAACAGTTAGCATCGTGAGTCTTGATGCTGCCCACGCTCCGGCATCATCCTAATTTTCCCCCAAAAAAATAGCATGCCATGTAAATCTTAACATGCAATGAAATAGAAGAAAAATGATTTGATTTTAAACTGAGAGCCGACAAGAGGGGGGAACTTGCCCCCCCCCCCCCCCCCCTTTATTAGAACTATTTTTAATTAATATTTATAGTGGCAACATGTATCATATTTTCAGGATATAGGCCAGTTTACCCAAAAAAAAAACTATTTAGTGTGACAAATCACAAAAAAACTATTTAGGTTGGCTTGGGCTGGAAAAAGGCACGGCAGAACGCGGGTTGGCGTCTGAGATTGGCCCATTCATTGTTATGGTGACCAGTTCGTGCAAGAGAAGAATGGGCTAGCTCGTTTGTCTACCTCAATTTTGTGCCAAAATGGAAACTACCGGCCGAGACTCATAACATTTGACCCCCACAGTTAGCTTCATATATAGCCATATCCTCTCTTCGTTCTAAATGCAAAACAGGGTTAGCCATGATAGCATTAGCACACCATTATCGTTCAGGCGTCCCTAAACAAGATTAGACTACACAAGAAAAATATCTCTAACACACAATTCCCGCTGCATTAACTATACCCTCCCACTATTCCCAGGCTTCCCATCGCCGAGAAGACTCCATTTTCGCGTGATCGCTGCGAAGGAACGACTACACGGTTATTACTTGCTCGCGCGCGTGCCCTGACCAGCAACCCAGGGGCCGCCAACGCAGGCCCACAGTTGTGGTGGCAACTGGCCAAGCATCCACTCGTTGCACACGGCGAAATGAACCTCGTACGAACGGAGAGCGGCTGAATTTGGACTGGCGCCATCATCAGCTACGCGATTGTGATCCCCGCGCGGCTCCCCGATCCACGCCACGCGCGGCGGCCGCAGAACTACCAACCACTAGAGGAACACCGGCGGTCGGCTTCTCCGATCCAGCTAGGACACGCGTCGTCCTAATTTTTGGTTGCGCGACGCGAGGGTGCCCCTCCGGGACTCCGTCATGTCTTGGCTCGGTTGCTGTTGGAGTTCGAAGAATCATGCTCTCAATGAGTGGATGGATGGGGGCACGGTACGGACGCTCTGGCAATGGTCCTAAACACAATCATAGTACGTTGACCTAGCTAGTACCTACCGCTGGGTCTTGCTTGCACGCCCTGTAAGCTCGCTGCATCGCACGGCTGACGTTTTGCCAGAACATGCCGCTTCTCCCAGAGAACATGCACGAACCATGCCGATTACCGTGCCGACTAGCTCCATGAGGTTGGCAGACTACTATTCCATACAGTTCGTATGAAAAATTTGCACTTGCACCCATTTCTTTTGTGTACATCAAACTTTTTTGTTTCTCAAAACTTAATGTTTGACGCCTCTGCATTCTTCTTGGTTACACAAAAGGCCATCAATTAATTTCTCAGTGGCCAATTAACCCATCTCCAATATATGGTCCTAGTGATTATCCACACTGCCTGCCTTTGCCGGGCATGTTGAGAACAAATTAATTATACACGAAGTTTCATATGGGAAATATAAGTGGCAAAGCAGTTTCTCAACATGATTTGCATGTCTAAAATACCTCAGCAGACGGTAGAGTAGTTGGAGTTGCCTGTATTTGGAGCATGTCACAGCAAGCATGTGACCGCGTGGTGCTACCTAACATGCCTAATTGCATGGCCTCGGTCCATGCATGTTGAAACTAGAGGCTGTGAATCTGCACTGCAAAATATCTGAGCTTCATAACCACAGCCAAGTTGATGCGTGGCTGGTATTTATGAACATATCTTTGACATCTCTATTGGAAATAGAGAACATATTTTGTTCCAATCTGAATATCTGACTTGCTGAACCCCAAACATCCACTACAGTCAAGGTCAGAAAACGTCACTGCTTCGTTGTTGTTCAATAAGTGTATTTTCTTACGAGAGTTGACACCTAACGCCAATTGGAGCATATAACATGCTATACAGGAGCTGAAACTTGAAAGAGAATGACACTGCTGACTAATTTGAGTATTAAAAGATTCAATTACTATTATATCAGTGAACATCTTAGTGTTCAAAGTTTGAGTCAGATATGCGTTGTTCTTGCATGAGTGTTCAAAGTTTCATTAAAAATGTTCGGCTCTACATTTTGCCAAATCATTCCATAACATCAATGTCGTGTTTGTGTTGAAGATACTTCATAATCCCACCATTAATTTCCTACTCTTTTTATATCACTGACGAAACTTTACAAAAACACATCATAGGGGTGCCCCGCTACACACACTAATCCCTCTGTGGAGTGAAACAATTGGACAATGACCCTTGGATTCTTTTTTTCAGCAGCTAAATGGAAGTAAAATTGAGAATGCCTGCCGCTCAAGTCAATAGCCTTCCGGAAGCTGGCAAACGGCGTGGAACACCGCCCTCACCGGCCGGTGATCGGAGAGCCGGTAGCGACCGCATCGCTCGTACCTTACCTGCTTCATCCCGTTCCCGCGCCAAAGGACACGGTCACACCTGCAAAGCACGACAGTTACAGTACGTCTCTCAAACCTGATGTCATTCGCAAGATCGTTTCAAGCGGGAGATACATGTGCCAGTGTCGGGCGTCATACCATGCCGGCGCGCGGTACTGCTTATGGCCGCCGGTGGTGCTGCCGTCGGCGCACCAGTAGAACTGCCGGCCCTTGCAGAGCTCCAGCAGCAGGTCGTCGTTCTCCAGCAGCATGCTCCACTTCTTGGCCGTCCATGGCGATCCGGTAGTTCAGGTCACCAAGCAGCACCACGCGACTGCACACGGGAGCATTCCATCAGCGAGCTGTACGTTGGCAGTTTTCTGCCACGTAGCTAAATGATGTACAGGATCCAGACGACCTACTCATGGTCGAGGATATTCTTGGGCAACGGCTCCTCCGGTGGCGGCGCGCCACCGTGGCCATGGCCGTGGAAACTCGTCCTCGAAAGCACGCTCGCCGCGTCGGTGTTCCGGAGCAGCGCGTCGCCATCCTCGCCGCCGGAGTCCAAGTGGCAGCAGACGAAGCAGAAACTCGTGCCGTGGACAAAGAACCGGACGGACACGGCGCCCTGCACATGCGCACGGCGTCTTCATGCGAAATCGCAAATGTCTCGCGTGATTGTGCTTGTTCCTCCTTCTCCTTACCTTGTTGCCGAGCTGGCCGAGGACGCTGGAGAAACTCTGTGCTCATTGTTTTAATATTTAATCTGTCGATCAAATCATGCAAAGAATCGAATAAAATCTGATTCGATCCATTTTTTAATGATAGACAATGCAACAATGTACATTGATGTCAAGTTTTAAATTCTAATGTATCTTATGAATTGAGATAAAAAAAAGTTAGAAACAATTGTTAAACTAGTATGGCTGCCCGCGTATTTGCGCTGCTAGATTTACTATACTATTTAAAATAATTTTATATTTTTATAGAAGTTTAACATAGATTATTGTTATTACTTATTTTATACTCTATATTTATAAAATAGTAGAAAATAGATTGGAGAATTTCTCACCGTCCCTCCATTTGAGTGTGAGATGAGTCATCATTTATCTTGCATTGTGTCTTATCTAACATATGTCATGGTAGGAAAACAGAATATGTCGTTCTACAAACAAATATTTCAAAAGAAATGTGTCATGCTAAAAATAAGATAATGTGCCATGCTAGCTAGACATATCACGGTGGATTAAGTGTTTATTTGATATTTTATTATTCCAAAATTTAGCTATTTTAGGCTCATAATGGTATGGTTGGTAAATAAAAATAGGAATTAGGAATATTTTTACCTATTTTTTAAATCTAAATTTAGTTTTTTTCTACTTGAAGGGTAATTTAGAAATAGGTGTGAAGGGTATTTTTGGTTATTTTTTGTTATTCCGAATTTAGTTATTTTTGACTCATAATGGTTGGTGAGTAAATTAGAAATAGGTGTGAGGGATATTTTTGGCTATTTTTTATTATTCGAATTTAGCTATTTTATAAATATTTTTAGGAGTTTTTCTGACATATTGTTTCATAATGGCAATGATGGGTAATTTTTTATTTTTATTTTCTCAGATTAACGTGGAAATTTCTAGCATTCTGGAGGGAACATGGTGGCGCCCGACGCCTTTTCTCTCCCGGATGATGGTGTTGTGCGTGGTTCATCATGTTTACATGCATGAGCCAGCTGAAGCTGCTACAACATCACTGGAGGTGGAGGGCACATGTCACATCTGCGCCTCCTCTGATTGAGGCGCCACCAGAAACCCATCTTCCTGTAGCCGTGGAAGCATCTCTTTCCCCGGTCGAGGTGCTCCCTGCGGCTGGCTGTCACGCAGATCCTCCCTCACCAATTACATGGTTACCGGCAGAGCAAGTGCTCCCAAACGAGCCACCGTCTGTTATATCTCATACCCATACAACCTCTGGATCAGATGCTGGACCTTTGCTTGTATATTCGCGTCGCGCCATGCGTCAAAGACTGCAGTTCAGTACCCATGGAAACAACGAGGTGGGCGTTGTGCCGCCATCAACGCAGCCTGCGCCTACTCCATTTGTAGATGCCACACCAACACTAGCTGCCACGAGCGCAATTACTGACCCAGAGGCAGTGCAGTTTCTTGATAGAGGGGGTGTTCGTTGCATAAGGTTTAAAATTTAGAGGGAAAAATCTTATCATTTAAGAGTATTAAATAAAGTTTAATTACAAAACTAACTGCAGAACCCCTGGTCTAAATCGCGAGACGAATCTAACGAGGGTAGGTAAGCAGTGATTAGACGCTGGTTACTGTAGCATCACTGTAGCATCACTGTAACAAAATATAGATTAATTAGGCTCGTTAGATTCGTCTCGTAAAGATGTACCTATCTGTAAAAAGGTTTTATCATTAAATTTTATTTAGTACTCTTAAATAATAAGATTTTCTTTGATGTGACAGGTCTAAATGCTAAATGCTAAAGGAACGAACATGGTTAAAATATCTCGACCTTTACAGCAAGTTCTCCCCACCGCGAGGCCTGCCAGACGACGACGACAACAACATACAGCCAACACTGAAGCGCCACGGCGCAGCCAGCGCATTGCCAAATTACCACCGGAGATCAGCCTTGAGGCAGCACTCACTGTATGTCGTCGGTTGGGGTTTGTTGAGGGTCAAGACAAGCTTGATGATACCACGATGGACAAGTACCAGAAGTTCTTTTCGAAGCCACTCTGCACCCACTCTGCACGGAGCATGTTAAGGCCTTAGCTGCCCTTCTAGGCAAAGAGATGCCACCGGATGCTCATATCCCCGTGCAGTCTCCTGTGGTGGCCTAGTCCATCTTCTTTCTTCTAATCATTTTGGGTCGTTTTTCTCCATGATCACTCGTGGTTTCTTCAAAAAATTTAATCTGGAATGCAGGGGGTCTCAATAAAAGAGCTAGACGAGATTCTGTCCGAAAAGTGGCCGATGCTTGTCGTCCAGCAATAGTATGTCCTCAAGAAACAAAATTAGCAAATATTTGTGTACGGGGTGTGATCTCTTTTCTCGGTCAAGAATTTTCAGGAATTTGTTTATTTGTCAGCTCGGAACCCGTGGTGTTCTTGTGGCTTGGCGCTCTGATATTATCACTGCTGAAACGCACAGAGTCCATAGGCACACCGTCTCGGTCAAATTTAAGTCCGAAACTGATCTTTCGTGGTGGTTTACGGGTGTCTATGGTCCCAACCAAGATGCTGAAAAATTGGTTTTTCTTGAAGAACTCAGGGAGGTACGGAGTCATTGTACTGGACCATGGATGTTGGTCGGAGCCTTCAATATGATTTACTCTTCAGAGCTCAAGAACAATGATAATTTAAACAGAGCAATGATGGGAAGATTTCGGCATTTTATAAATGATCTTGAAATTCCGTTTCTTGGAAGACGATACACATGGTGGAATGAGAGAGAATCGCCAACTTTGGTCAAGCTTGATAGGGTGCTCTGTACAGCAGATTGAGAAGCCATCTATCTATTATCTTAGTATTTGAAGGGTAAAAGGAGCCACCACGTTCGCTCTCAAGGTCACGAAATTATCACGTTAATCGTGAAAAAAAAAGAAAGCTATAAGCCGTTGGATTTTATGAAGATTCAATGATTTAGATGAAACCAAATATTCTATAGCCGGCTACAATTCATAAATATAAAATTTGGAATAATAATTAGCAAGAGAAAAACAACCGTGCATGATACAGAGTCCGATCCGCCCAGCCGCATCATTAATTAAGAATCCGGCCAGCAGCATGATTAAGCAATTGGGGTCCAAAACAAGTAAATATAATATAATAGTGGTAATGCAAAAGAAGCTATGACGTGCCAAATAAGATCAGGGGAATGATTTTTCCTTCACTTTGATTTACAACTTGCTGTTTGATAAATCGAAGAAAAAAAGAAACAAAGATCTTGGCCATCAATCGTGGGTCCAGATTATTTGACCAAGAGGTAGCATCCGTACAAAAGTTACAAGGCATGAATCGTACCACACTAGGCATCATTTTTCGTACTCATTATTCATAAAACTGAAAATTGTTGCTATATGTTGCTATGTGGTGCCGTCGCATCCATAACAAAGACGACGACCAAACCGGCAACAATGTCGATCGGCGGCAGCAACACACTAGCCATGGTGCTCGGTGATGATGATCTTGAGGCTTCCATATGCAGGCAGGGTCTCGACAGGTCCGGATGTTCAATGGGTACGTGCCGTCGAGGAGGTCGCACACATCACACAAGGCGCGCGAGAGGCCTCAACTCCCAGCCCCTAACCTGTGCAATCAATTCCCGGGAACCATGCAGCACCTGGAATCTGACGTACGACACATGCGAGCTAGGCAATACTCCTTGGAGCACAATCTCGATGGCCGTACCGCTGACCGAAATGCTGGCATGTGGCCGGGCTGGAGGAGATCGATCGGAAAACTGGGAAGTAGTATCACACATGCTCAGTATCTTTTATATGATGGCTCAGCGATGGAAGAGCATATAAAGTTTAATTTTGCAGGATTGATATAAGGTCAGCAGTCGAAGCAAACTTTAAAAGAATCGAGTGATAGCATTGATAAAAGCTTGCCTAAGCATGAATTCCAGCTTTTGTTTCACCAAGCTAAGCTAGCAGCTGTGGCGGCATGCATGCGGCACGAGGTGGTGAGCAGACAGCACAAGCGAAGCTAATCTGAATGGAGCGTGGGTAATCAAATAGTAGCAAAAACACGATAGGAAGATTTATTTGTTAGCGGTAAGTAATTGCTTAACTATATAGATAGAGGAGGATGAAACAAAAACAATTGCATGCCTAACTAGATTAAGTAGTATCATAACAAAAGTGATGCGAAAAGCATGAAAAGAGAGTAGAACTTTAGAAATCTGTGACGAGAGCGGATTTTGTACGCACATGGTCTAGTGTCCATGCGGTTTGGATGCCGTCCATTATTTGAATGTGCACCAAGATTCGTTTCACTAATTTAATGGGTGCAGGTGGTCACTGTTAAGATAACAGTAATGATGCTACTAGTTGTCACGGATGCTACAGTGTGTATATAGGCCATGGCAGGCTTTAACTTTGCGTTTCGGGGTCAGTCCTCCCTTGTGAAAGCTGGTCCCTGACCGCTATGTTTATTCTATATTAGTTCCTGCTCATTTAGGCTGCATATAAATTGGACATCAACCTAACCGATGAGGTTAGTCCTCCATTATTGAATTTTTTCCGTCTTCGATTTGTTGTCAGTAGTCAGAAATTAATCTCGTTTATTTTTCCCCAAATAGTCACTAGTCAGCAATCAGAAATAAATCTTGTTGATTTTTCCCAAAGTAGTCACTAGTGAGTAGTCAGAAATGAATCTTTAAGGGTGAACGGTTAATCAGTAACTTCATCCGTTCTACTCGAGTGAAGATAGCAGCCGTACTGCTAGGAAATGCGACGACAAGTGTAGTCTATTAAACAATGAAAGATGTCCGTAGGTAGTGCACAGTAAAAGTCATGTTGATACTGCACAAAGTAGTCAACTATTATGAAACTAGTCAATAAGTAGTGCATAAATAAAAGATGTCTATAGGCTTATAAACAAGCAACAAGGAATAAAATATTATACTTTTACAAAGACACTATGCACAAACTACTAAAGAAACCTAATCAGTTGGAATTGTGATTTTTTTGTGTGAATAAGTAGTGCAAAAGGTTGGGATGGATTGTTTTTTTTTTTACGGACCAGTCCCAACTTAGTTTCTCTACTATTGTAGTGTTGTGTACAACTATAAACACCTTACCACGGAACCCACACTTATGCACTAATTTGTACGTAAACATTGTGGTTGCCCTAATAACCACACTTATGCAACCGTTTAGTAATTAGTTTCATACAACAGTATGCTTGTCTACAGTTGCATAAAAAAAAGAGAAAACAAGTCATTTTATAATAGTATGCATAATAAACAATGGGGAACCAAGTCATGCTTGATCTACAGATGCTAGTCTCACTGTAGGAGCTGCCTTTAGAGCACCCTTCAAAAATCGATTTCCTTCACGGTTCGACCTCTGTAGCGTTGGTTCCATTGGTAGGACCCATGCTAGCAATTAAAAAACACTAACTTTTGTGATGGGTGGAAGGCACATGCACCAGGCTGCAGCTCCAAAGCACCCTGGACATTTGATTTGATTATTCTATTCCACCGTTCGACTCAGCACCAAAACACTAACTTTATCGGAAACTATGTTCTGCAGCTTTTCATCCCCCTACGCCCGAGACAAGCCTAGACCTGGGTTTATCGTCGATAATTGTCTAATTAGCTTCCCGTCAGAATTGACTAATTTCGGTGGAATACACGCGTCGAGCAAATAAAGGGTGGGCACCTGGCCCTATGCACTCAGGATAGATTCCGATCTGTGACAAGATAGTAGCGATTTATGAAAAGATGAATGATATCAGAAAATAAATATTGCTCCATAATTTTGACCCAAAAAAATAGACATATTAAGCTAGGAAGGTTGCACATATTATTAGGCCAAAAGGCCAAATAAAGGTTCTACATAGCTTGAAATAGCATTGACAATACTATTGAAACTATTTCTAGCAATATGTGTCACATATTCATTCAAGATGCTTCTTTATGGTATTTAGCACTTTCTCAAAATACCTGCAGGGTTAAAAGGATTCATCTTATTCATATATGAGCGCAAGAAAATAATTACCAATTAATTAACTATTTTGCATAGTGAACTCACAAGGGAAATCTCAAGACTTATAGCTTGAATATAAAGATACTTACTCAATATAAAACTAATATGCTCAAATATCTAGCCAGACATTATTTTTGCACGGGCCACCTTCAAAATAAGAGAAAAATAAAATGGAAGGGGCAAAAGAGTCCTGCTGGGGGAAAGCGAAAAAAAAATCACACAAAACAAAACCACCACGATTTGATGCTTAATAACATGAAAAAAAAGGTAACGCGAGAAAGAGATCAGAAGCAGTACGGATCAGACTATGCACGCAAGAGTGAAAAGAACCCAGTTTGGAGGTGCAGTACATAATTAAATAACTACGATCATGTTGATATAAAAAAAACCTAAAAAAAGCATCCACGTAGGACATGTTTTTGAGACTCAAAAGGAATGGAACGACACCACAATGCCGTGAAGTAGAGCCTAGATTGGTGGGGCAGCGCCGAGTGTCGGACCAACGCAAGATTGGAAACACAGCACAAGGTAATGTCTTGATAGTATCCCATACCTCCTGCACACACAACAACACATGAAGAAAAAGGTTAACAGAGAAAGAGACCAGAACAAATGGTCTTAAAGAACCGGTCGACCCAAGGTGAAACAAATCATAGGTACAGACTGAGAGGCGGCAAGCAAGCTGTTAAGTTGATCGGCAACTCGAACAAGGATTGGCGCGGGCCAGTATTTCCTTGAACTACCAAACATGAATGGCATGGCCGAGGTGGTCATAAGAGATAAGGATGTAGCTTTATCGTGGGTAAGAAAAACACATGTTGAATCGACACACAAAAATGCTACATTTTTAAAAGGTGTTACCATCCCGAACAACTCCACAAATAATTGAGTCAATCAACTTGCAAGCATAAAAGACAAATTACTGATCTAGCCACGCTATTATCGTGGGCCATCTTACTAGTTTATCCTGATTGTATCCTTCAAAGCCAAGCTACGGAAATATCTGATCATTGCCCATTGTTGCTGGGTCTAAGAGAGGGGGTGACGGCAAGAAAAGGTTTCATTTCAAAAGTTTTTGGACTAGGATGCCTGGTTTTCATGAGGCGGTCGCGGCTTCCTGGGATGCGCCGGTCCAGTGTTTTTGCCCACTAGAGCGGATTTCCATCAAACTTAAAAGGCTCACGCGAGCTCTCAAGTCTTGGAGCCAACGACAAGTGGGTCATATCAAGTCACAATTGGCCTTGGCGCGGGGGATTTTGCATCGCCTTGAAATTGCACAGGATCTACGAACCTTGACAGGTGAGGAAAATTGGTTACGAGGTGAGCTCAAGAAACATTGTTTGTTTTGTCCTTGCTGGAGCGTACCATTGCCAGGCTCAGGTCGCAAACACATACCTATTCCATCGGCAAGCAGCATTTCGAAAAAGGAGAAATTTCATTGCCAAACTTGCTTATGATGATCAAGTGGTCACGGGCCAGGAGGAGAAGCAAGAGGTGATGTTCAATTATTTTGATGGTCTTCTCGGCACAGCCCTTACACGTGCCTCTACTCTTAATTGATCTTAGTTTCTTTCATAGAGAAGAAATGGATCTAGCATTGTTGGACTACCCGATTACTGAACATGAGGTATGGGATACTATCAAGACATTACCGGCTGACAGGGCTCCGGGGCCAGATGGCTTTAGTGGCCGGTTTTATAAATCTCGTTGGCACTTGGTCAAGGCGGATTTTATTGCGGCCATAATCACTTTGCAGCAGGGTGATGCTAGAAAACTTTGGCTCCTTAACTCAGCATACCTCACTCTCATCCCTAAGAAAGACAAGTGCTGCTACCTAAAGATTACCGGCCCATAAGTCTTGTGCATAGTTTTGCTAAGCTTGTCAACAAGATTATGGAAAATAGACTTGCACCTTTTCTTAATTCTCTGATTGCAACAAATCAAAGTGCGTTTATACGGGGAAGATGCATCCATGATAATTATATGATGGTTCAGCAATCTATCAAAGGCCTTCATCATCAGAAAATATCAAGTCTTTTTCTAAAGCTTGATATATCTAAAGCATTTGATTCGGTGTCATGGGCTTTTTTAATGGAGGTGCTTCGCCATTTGGGTTTTGGTCAAGTTTGGTGCAATCTTATCTCAAATCTTTTTACAACAGCCTCGACGAGGGTGTTACTTAATGGTGAGCCGGGCGAGCCAATACGGCATCAGCGAGGCCTCCATCAAGGAGACCCTCTCTCTCCCCTATGCTCTTTATTTTGGTAATGGATGTGCTTAATAGCTTGTTCAAGAAAGCAGAGGATATGAATCTGCTCCAACCATTGGCTCGACGGAATTTTGGGCAGCGAATTTCCTTGTATGTGGATGATGTTGCTCTCTTTATTCGGCCAGTGGAGGAGGAAATGAACCTCACCATGGAGATTTTAAATAAATTTGATAAGGCGTCGGGGCTGCAAAGTAATCTCTCTAAATGCTGCGTAATACCCATCAGGTGTGATGATCTGCAATCGGAACTAGTTGCTGAAACAATGCCTTGCATTCAGGCCAATTTTCCATGCAATTATTATTTGGGACTGCCCATATCAAACAAGAAGCTCACAAAGACCGACCTTATTCCTTGGATTGAGAAGATTGGAGATAAATTGCCGGGCTGGAAAGCCTCTCTAATGAACATAGCTGGTTGTGTGACTTGGGTGCACTTTATGCTTTCTGATATACCTATTTACATTTTAATTACTATCAATGCCCCAAAATGGTTTATCAAGGCAGTCAATAAAATTCGGAGGGGCTTCCTTTGGAAAGGGCGTAAACTGGGTAATGGGGGCTCATGTCAGTTTTCATGGGACAAAGTATGTATGCCACTTGAATATGGCGGCTTGGGCATTCCTAACTTGGAAATATTAGGTTGGGCTTTACAGATTCGTTGGTTGTGGTTCAAGAAAACATACCTCAACCGGCCTTGGTCTGCTATGGAGATCACCGTTAATCGTAATGCAGCGGCCCTCTTCTCTATTGCTGTGGAAACAACAGTGGGGAATGGATCTAGTACTCTCTTTTGGTCTGATAAATGGTTATTCGGCTGCTCTATATCTGAACTTGCACCTAGTGTTATATCTGTTGTCCCTCTGAAAACCCGGAAAGAGCGATTGGTAAGTGAAGCTATGAAAAATCACAGATGGAGTCGTGATATTCAGGGAGGCCTCTCCTTGATTGGTCTTTTTGAGTATTTTCAACTCTGGGATATCATACAAGATATAGCTCTCAATGACGATGAAGACTTCCATAAATGGAGACTTGATGGTTAAGGACAGTGTACACTTCCAAATCTGCCTACCATGCTTTCTTCAACGAGAAGGTAATTTTTGAACCATGGAGGAGAATCTGGAAGTCATGGGCGCCGGCCAAATGTAAAGTCTTTCTTTGGTTGGCAGTTCAAAATCGATGTTGGACTGCGGTCCGGCTGGGGCTAAAAGAGGCATGCCTCACCCCGAACAATGGCCATTCTGTGATCAAGCTGATGAGGACATCCAACACTTGCTCACCACCTGTGTTTTTGCTCGGGAAGTTTTGTTCAAGGTGTTGCAACATCTGAACTTGCAACATTGTGCTCCTTGTCAGCATGAGGCCTCTTTTGCTAGTTGGTGGAACAAGGCAGTAAAGAAGGTGTCAAAAGACAAGAAGAAGGGCCTCAACTCCATGATTGTACTAGGGGCATTGATTTTGTGGAAACATCAGAATTCTTGTGTTTTTGAAGGTAACAGTCTGTGGATGCGCAATCTGCTTAGAGCTTTCAGTGAGGAACACCATCTTTGGTGCTTTGCTGGAGCTTGCGGCCTGCGTGGTTTAGGTCCTGTTCAGGTGGTGTTGCCTACATAGGTTAGGTGATAAGAGTTGTCAGGTCTCACCTATTGTTGCAGTTTTTTGCATCAGTCTTTTTAGTTTGTTGTTTGTTCAGCCCCTCACAGCTTGGTTCGGAGTGAGGCGGCGGTGTTTGTAAGGAAAAATTTTCCTCTTTATCAATACAAAGATACACAGCTCTCCTGCGTATTCGAGAAAAAAGAATTATGCATGAGTTGTTTTAGAGGACAAGGATCCAGCGGAATCAGATATTTTTTGCATTGGTTGGGCATAAATTCAACGTGCTATATAACTTATATTGTCTGGATTCACCATTTTTGTGATATATTGCATTTTTTCTAAGCAATTGTGACATATTGCATTGACCCTGCTGTTTGTTTGTGAAAACAAAAACGTGAAGACAAAAAATAACTTGTTTATACACAAGTGCACAACACACGTGTAGAGAGGAACCATATATTTCATTAAATCATGGGATTTACAAAATACATAGTATATAGAGTTTTGTCTTCTCTTGTCTTCCGCGTCGATGCTTAAGGAAGATCTAACTTGAGAGATTGCGTAGTTCGCCGATTCCCGGGGATTAACATGTTTGTCCGGTTAATTACATCTATAGAGCGAGTCTATAGAACACCTCCGATTAAGCTGTGCGTAATGGTCGTATCTTCATGTAGAGTGTTATCGTCCATGCATGATGTGATGTGGATGATATGTGTATGATGAGGATGGCTTTTATATTGCCGAAACCCAGTCATGACAGCACCATTGCCACGTCGGATGTAAACGGAAGATGTCGATGAAAAGGATGACTTTCGCCTCGCCAGTACCCAGTCATGTATACGTCGGTCTTCATCAACTCGAACGGAAGTGTTGCCTTTGCCTCATCGGTACCCAGCAACGGTGTGTGTTCGATCCCGCCGTATGGGACGTGTCGGTGGAGTATTGACTTTAGCTTCGCCATTAGTCGGCCAAGGTTCCGTCTAGCCTCGTCAGTACCTAGACGGAATGGAATGATTTGATTATAGGAGAGCTGCAATTAGCAGCATGTGTTCATCATGTCTGGACAATGCTTACTGAATGAATGTATATACATGACGACAGTTGAGCAGCTTGTCAACAGCTTGCTGGTAACATAGTAAAGCTCACGTCATGGCGTGCTACTAGCTTGATCAGAGAGTATAATAATCTCTCATTGACCTTATCGCGTTCGGTCAGAATGTAAATATGAGTAATATTGGCACCAGCGAAACACAAGCTCTTGCATTGGACACTCTTCGATATTTCAATCACGCTTGTATACAAGCATGAACGGATTGATGCACTGCACATGCCGGCAATCATCTCATATATATATATATGAAGCTTTGCTTCACGCAGCAGCTAGCTTGCAAATTAACTCTGTAAGTATTGGAGCGCCATGTTGTAGTGATCTTGGTGTACCTTGATATTAATCATTTCAATGGACATGAATTGCACATGGTGGCAGTCTCTAGTGGTGAAGGTTTGCTTGAATACTGCTCGGAGCAAAAGCACGCGCAGCTTGATGGTGGCTAGCTGGTGATGAATTGCAGCTCACGTCACAGTGACCATGACGTAGCCTAGTATTATTTCAACGTGTATTCTTGTATGTAAGCAGCACTTTGCTTCCCCGTTAGGACCAGAGAGTAAATTGTCGAGCCTTTCGGCGTCTTATCAATTCTCTCAGTAATCTCTCATTGATCATAGTACGGCATGTCTCATATCAAACACTCGACCAGAGCGTCGGTGATAATATTTGCGACACACACCATGCATGCATCTTGCATTGGATGATATTTGTCTTCAATATTTTGATTCTCCTTGCACAAGCATTATAATCCGAAGATTATTTATATGCTCCGTAATATCAATGTGACAGGAAGACGATGGCTCTCCTGGATAGGAGATTACCCGTCTTACTCCATCGTGTGAAGTGAGAAAGTAGACTGATCGGCCTTCCTCAATGGGATGGTTCCCGCCTTACTTCTCTGATAGTAAATTAACAGGCAGACCGTCGGCCCTCCCCAATAGGAGGATGCCCGTCTAACGCTGTCATGTGAAGGTGAGTAGTAGACTGATTGCCCTTTGCCAATGAGAGGATGCATGCCCGCCTTACTTCTTTGATGGTAAGAAGTAGACTGTTCGGCCCTCTTCAATGGGACGTGCTTGTCTTACTTCTCTTGATTAGAATGGACGCTTCGCCTATCATGGCTGGAAGATATTTGACGCCAGGTTTGGCGGAGCTCGTTGTCGTGGTAGAAACGTGGTGTAGACATTTGGACGGCGAGCTGCGGCACTTGGCCGCAACACCCGTGTTGGCGTGGATGCCTCTGCAGTTCCTGCAATGACGAGGACCTGGCCGTGACGTCTCCTCCACAGGATGGCGTGGACCTTCGCAGCTGCGGCGGCAGCGGTGGAGTCGCCTCCTGGCTGAGGCTCGGCGTGGATCTTCGCGGCCGCGCGTGGGGCGCCTCCCGGCTGCGTGCGTGCGTGATATTGTGGCCGCCTCCGTCCCCCCGGCCAGGAAGGGCTCGGTTTGTTTATATAGAACGTAGGAGATCAGGTTACGTCGGTTGTGGGAAATAATTCAAACTGATCAGGATCATATCTCTAACCAACGTTAAGCTTATCTCTAACAACCGGCCAGCGTACGAGTAAAATTAACCCATCGCACGCTGCCTGTTTCACATGTTACGCAAGCTAGCCAAGCCAATGTCAGGTGGACCAGCTAGTACGTATTCATCAGGTAACTCAAATAACCACTCTGAAGATTATCTTGGATACTTGCAACTGCATATCGTGCGTTTGGAGAGAGGTACGCGTAGTCGGGCAAGTATCTTTAAATCCCGTTCAGAATTCTATCTCCTTCAAACGTGCACGTCAAGTTGATCCTTTAACCCGAGTACACACAGACCGGCCGGCGTACGTATGCATGTATACGTAGACGGGCCAGCTCCTGAAGGAACCGGGCCTGAGTCTGCTGGAGGCAGCTTGTGTATTTTGTTTGGGCTGTCGTACTCCAAGGGAGTCCAACTCAGCCAATAACCGTTGCTCTTGGCCCGACCCTCGTCCTACACTCTACCGTTTCTCTCCCGAAGGCTCCCGTCTCGCCAACAGCTGAGAGAGGAAGGGAGAGCTCCACCCGTCTCCGCCGGCTGGTCCGCCGGTCTTCCTCGCCTCCGACGGCCTCCTTGGCCTCGGGTGGTGGGGAAGATCACGGATCTGCCGGCTGGTAGTTTAGGTCCCTCCTTTTTTAGGGTTAGGGTTAGGTTCCGGTGACGGCGTCGAGACGGCGGCGGCGGCGTCCTCTTCGGAATAAGGTCTTCCGAGCTCTCCCCCGTCTCGGTGGCGTTCTCCTCCGACGCCAACGACGAGCTCGTGAAGTCGGGATCCGGCGCGTTCGGCTCCTGTCTTGGAGGAAGCTCACGGCGTTGTCCAGTGTCTTGGTGATGCTGGTGGCGTTGTGTGGTGGTCCAGCTGCTTCAGCTGGCCTATTGGAGGCTGGATTGGGTCGTCTTCTTCGCCGGTCGCCGGCGAGCCGGCTTGGTCCAGTTGGGGGTGCCCGGCCGATGTGCCTTCTGCTATTGCGTTTCTTCAGCGGCTCTCCTCTTCAAAGCACTGCGGTGGAGGCTTCCTTGTGCGGGTCGTGCTCCTCGGTGCTTCTTTCGGGTTTCGACGGCGGCCTGGAGGGTCGCGGCGGCGGCCATGGTGGTCGCGGCGGCGTCGATTCCATCGCTTCTCCAGCAGAGCTTGTTTCTACGCAGGTCCTCGAGGACCAAGTTGTATTTTTCTTTTATGTGAGGGGCTTGTGTGTTTCTAGCTGGCGTATGTGTACCGTATGTCTGTATTTGTGTTTGTATTTCCTTACTTCATGAATGCAGATATCGGTTTAGATCAAAAAAAAAAAAAAAAAAAAAAAAAGGAGTCCAACTCTGCACGTATTTTAATAAGCCTAAGTAGGGGCTCAGCTGAGTTTTCATGCATGCTTTGTATAACTTAGAATCCTTGCACCATTTCATTTCTCTTCATGAATTTTGTGCATAAAAATTCATCAAACACTGTTCACCATTGAATATTTTTTTACACTCAGGAAGGCAGTGCCATTGTTTTAGATTGCGGGTGCCTCTGCTTTCTAGAAAGACAATGTAGTAATTCTAGTAGTCATCTTGTGTTTTACTTGCCTTCTGCAGTTCTTATGCAAAAGAAGCAGTCCACGAATATGAAACGCAAGACAAGGCAAGGGAAAGCTTTGAAGAAGAGAGCAGCTAGATCGTTCATGGATGTGCTACATGAGGTAAATAGGAGGTGTTTGATGATCGCTCAAAATCTTGATTTATGAAGTCTTCCTGCCATATTTCTTTCATAACAGGGAAACTTAGAGTCACTGCCTCCTCATGTTCCAACATACTTGAGGGCTGCTGTGGGGCCACCAAGCACTTCATCCCGGCGCCATTACTGCTCAGTTTGCGGAAATTCTGCGAACTACACGTGCATGAGGTGTGGGACACGGTTCTGTTCATGCCGATGCCAAGTTGTACCAATGACACTCGCTGCCTGAAATTTGTGGCTTGATCCACTTCTTGATATCTACAGGGCAGCTACATTCAATGTATATATCTCTAATCCCTAATGATCTGTAATATGTTCCTTGCTCAAGGGAAATTCTAGTTGTGTATATTCTGTACTCAGTAGGTGGTAGGAAATGATTTCCTCTGCAGTGTAAGGTCCTCTTGTAGACAAATTTCCTTTAGAAATGTTTCAGAGTAGATGGATGAAAAAATACACTGCAGAGGTATTTTAATCTCCTTCTGTCATACTTCAGTAACCACTCCATCCCTTTGGCTTTTGTTAATTTGAGAATACAGGGTGTCTTACTGCAAGTTTCTCTTTGTATTAATATATCAGAATTACATTGAGAATGTTTCTTGATCAATCAATTGTAGAAAACTAGGAGGTTGTAACCAAAGTAAACTGGTACATGAATATCCAATTAATCAGCATAAGTTAAGAAATCTGTTGTATAGGGAGTTTTACTGCAAGTTGCTCTTTGCTTCAAATTGGCTGATAAGAAAAGTGAAATTAGATCCGATGGCAAATAAGAGAAGAGTATAATTTCCAATGCTAAAACTTATGCTTAGTAGTTTTAACCTCGCCAGTCGAGGGATTTTCCTCCTGAGGTTCCCTCTTTACACAGACCCAAGTCTAACTAGCTACCTATGGAGGGTTTGGAGTTGTCGTTCGTGCATCTGTCCCCAATAGAAGAATGAGTGATCCCGGACCTCACCGTTTAAAAGGGAACCTGGAAACGATGCCGGGAACTGTGTGATTTCAGGCTTCGGCCTTAGAAAATATCTGTTCATAGCTTTAATGGCGATTTCATTTTGTTGTCTCTTGCTACTCTCATCTACGGATTTTTTTTATGGCCTCACCATGACTCTACAAGGGCTCTGTTTTGCTGTACATTGGCTTGATTTGATGGATTATAAAGGCTCCACTCTATGACAGTTTTGAAAAGTAGATTTTGGATATAATTATTTAGTCCTTAATTCACTTTTTCAAATGCAACAATGTTGCATATGCCTTGCATTTGATGGAAGGAGTTAAGAGTATATGAGATTTTAGTATTAAATCTTTTCTAGGGAGGTTCTATTCAATTCAAGTGCTATTCATAACATCGTTTTTTGGCAGAACCTAGACACGGAGGCTCCTGGAATATCCCTGCCATAGTCCCTAGCCTAGACTGGAACTAGTACCAACCAGTATAGAACAAGTATAGAACCAGTATAGAACGAGGATTTTGTACTCATTGGCAAGCCTTGCCCACTTTCGGAGTGCAGATTGCGAGATACAGCTGATGGACGAGTTATCGCCAATCTGAGCTCGTCTATCTAAGTACCACATCCCCTGTGTCCAGGACTCCAGGGACACCAAAAATCTATGACAGTCCTTTTCTGGTATACCTAACAAAAAGTTGCCAAATGTTCATTTGAGATTCAGCAACGTTCAGGAATCAGAGCTTGCTCATGAAGAATGCATCAGGTTATAACTGAACCATATGCTTGTCAACAAGGTTATAGTTCTGCACTATTTCTGCTGATTCTTCGGCGTAATGGCTGTCGCTGGACCTGAACAGTGAGAAGATGAAGGGTGAATCCATGTCTGCAAGTGCAATGTGATATAGATTCGCTGGCAAAAGGAACATGAGTACACTGATTCAGCATCTACAGAAAAGGACTGAACCTGCTTGTAGGCTGTAGAGAAAAGTAAATCCTAGAAAAACAACATACTGGCATGAGACGCGTCAGACTACATATTAAATCAAACTGCTATTTACGGCTACCTAGGCAAGGATAGCGCTGCTGAGGATTCAAACAGAGCCAACAGCTATCTGGTTTGGAACCTCTAGGTCAACTGCCATGTTAGACTTCCACACCCCCCCCCCCCCCCCCCCCCCCCCCCCCCTTTTCTTCCCTCCTAAAAAAAATCCTTCGACGTTAAACTCTTGATTATGTGCAGTAAACAAAATCCTTTCAGGCAAAGTAGAAATTGCTGAAAAAGGAAGAATGCTCCGTCCCATATGGGACAAAGTTTAAATAAGTTATATAAAGAATCCATCAGAATTCAGCAACACTACAGCTTCATTATACTCCCAAATTATGATAATTTTTTTAAAAAACCAACATGGGAGGACTTCAACCTAAGTAATGGGGATGCACAACCATGTCTTCGACCAACTGAACTAGGCTCAGTTCCTACTTCCTACTTATGATCATTTGTAAATTATAAGCTCACACACCCAGACACCCTCAAAAGTCTACATAAATCCAGTTTAAAATTCTTGAGAACATAAAATGAGATTAATATGTGCACCACTAGCCCCGTTTGCATGGTCTAGTCAGCAAGTTTTGAAACATTTGGTGGTCAAAATACACAAGAATCAATTTTGTTTACAGATATTGCTAAAGAAATAGCTTTATTATCTTTCACTTCTATATTTGTCTTCTTCTCAGAGACTACATAAAAATCCATTTTGAGTTATTCATAAAGTGAACTGCTCCGGTGGAGCTCTTTTAAAACATGGCATGAATCTTAAAGCAACCAGATTAATTAATACATTGATTTTTTTCCCTAATCCCGGGTTTCCCAGCCCGTCCACCTGACCCGATCCAAAATGCAAACCAGCTCGAGCCGATAAAATCGGATCCAATCACGTAGTCGTAGTCCTCTTCGCTGGCCTACACTACAACAAAAGTCTTCTTTAGCGACACAAGCCAAATCCTTGTAGCCGCGGAAACAATCATGAACCGTGGCTACAAATGGAGTCGTATTTGTAGCCGCGGACCACATCACGGTCCGCGGCTACAAATCGATTTTTAGCCGCGATTCACGTTACGAACCGCGGCTACAAATGATTTTTAGCCGCGGTTCATGCTACGAACCGCGGCTACAAATGAGAGCATTTGTAGCCGCGGTTCACATTACGGACCGCGGCTATAAATTGATTTTTAGCCGCGGTCGATAAGGTGAACCGCGGCTACAAATAAGAGGACATAGAACACAAGAATAGTTCATGATTTTTTTTAAATCCAGAGTTAAAAATTGTAAGTAGTATTTCTCTCACATACGAACTCCGAATTTGATGATTCTTTTTTCTATATTTTTCTAAAATCATGCTCTTTCATGTAGTAATGTATGTTTGCATGTTTACTGCTATATATTTATATATTTTTCATATGACTTGTTCTCATCAATTTTTATATTATCAATATAATTATTTCAAAGTGAGTTTTTTATAATAATTGCTAATGTTACATCATATTTTCTTATATTAAGGTAAAATGAAGAAGCTTGTGTCCAAATTTATGGCTCATACGAGTTCAAAAAGTGTTCTAAGTGATACAAACTTCAATGTTTCACTTAAGTTATATGAAACTATAAGAGAGATGTATCCATTTGTGAACAATGTATATTCTCACTTTATTGAAATAATTTAAAATTTCTGTGTCAATCTTATAGACCCAAAACATGTTGCCATGCAAATTTGTAGAATTTTCTGACAAATTTTGACATTATTATAATTATTTTGTGGTAATTTGGAAATAGAAGAGTTGAGTGTCCATAACAAACAATTAAATTTCAATTCTTTTTTTTTTGAAACTCCTATGTAACAACATACATGCAGTGTAGTCCATGTAGAAATATTTTGGGGTATATAATATATTTTTTAAAAGTATTTCACAATGATGCTTTACTTTTGTTGAAAATGAAAAATAATGCGCAGGGTTATTACTGGGCTCATTGTTTGGTCCATCGCTGCCGAAGCCCGTCTACTACACTGGCCCAGCCCACTTATGCTGTATGATTTATAAAAAACCTAACCCTAACTCTCTCCTCCATACCCGGCCGCCTCCACTCTCTCCCCATTCCTCCGCCTCCGCCACCTCCACTCTCTCTCTCCACTCCTCCGCCTCCACTCTCTTCTCTGGTGCGATGCAGCCCCGGCGGCTTCCACGGAAGAGGAATCCCGGCGCGGAGCCACGGAGGAGGAATCTCGGCGCGCGACCCGCGGCCACGGCGACGTAGCCCCGGCGTGGTACGGCCCCGGCGCGGCGACCATGACCCGCGGCCACAGCGCTCGAGCCCGACGAGGCGACCTCCGGGGCAGCGCGGCCTCCTCCCGTTCCCCATCGACGACGGCGGCCGCGGCTCTCTCCCGAACGACTACGGGCCCTCGTCTCCCTCCATGTCGATGACGGCGGCGGCGGCTCCTTCCTCTTTCTCCTCGTCGACGACAACGGCGTCTCCTTCCTCAGATCTACGCAGCGGCGGCACGGCACGGCACACCAGTGGCTTCGAAGACTACCTCGACGACAGCGGTGGCGTGGTGGTAGATCTGTGGCCCGTGGTGTCGGATCTGTGGCCCGGAGACTCTTGGTTCCAGATCGGCAATGACGGTGGCCGGCGGGTTCAGGCGGCGACCACGACGGCGGCGCACTGGCGGGCGGATCTTGCCGGCGATGGAGTTGGGACCCACGGTGGTCCCCATTTTTTTTAATTTGGTAATTCGTTTGTAGCGGCGGGTGATGGCAGCACCCGCCGCTACAAAAGCATTAGTAGCGGCCGTTCTGGCCGCCCGCCGCTGCGACAGATGCTTAGTCTGCCGCTACAGGCCTTTTTCAACCGCCGCTATAGGCCTTTATTGTTGTTGTGCTAGGCAATGAAAAACAAGAGAAAAGGAATGGCGCCGTCGCTCCGAATCATGCAGTCGTCCTCCTCGCTGACCCACCAGACCCAGGCATTGAAAACGAAAATGGAAAAGGATCTTGCAGAGCAGGAACTATCTGTCCGCCTTGCTCTTTGTCAATGACCGATGGACATGCCGTGCCAGGGACGGGAGGAATGCACGACGGAGGATGACGACTACGCTGTTCCATCCGATTTTGCCGGCTATATATATGTTCGTTTGGGTTTTGGATTGGGCCAGGCAAACGGGCACATGGATTAGGGAAAATAGAAATCATTTCGTAATTAAAATGGTTTCTTTTAGATTCGTGCTATTTTTGAAAAGAGCTCCTCCGGAGCAGTGAACTGCTCCTGCTCCGGTGGAGCTCTTTTAAAACATGGCATGAATCTTAAAGCAACCAGATTAATTAATACATTGATTTAATGAGAACAATAGATATAAATAGTAGTAGAACAGTCAAAAGACTAAATCTAATAGCATGGTCAATATCTTTTATTTTAGCAGGACACTAAAATCTTACGCTTTGCATTTTGTCTAGATCCCTTCTCCTTGTTTTTTGCTTGTTTCTTACTTCCAACTCCTTTTTGTCTAGATCTCGAGGGGAAGCTATCAGAGTCGCAGGCCTTGGTGGAGCAACTCAGTCGGCTTCGTCTCGACCTTGTTTCCTCATGCGCCCGGATTGGGATGAAGATGATGGGCGAGGCCAGCGAGCCGGCGCAGCAGGTGCTCGACCTGCCGAACCACGTGCGGGCCTTGGAGGAGGAGGCGATGGGGATCGGCATCCGTGCGACCCTTACGGTCTTCCGCTCCCACTTCGACGCCGCAACCGAGGTGGTGCGTATGAGCGAAGGCTTCGCCGAGGGGAATTCTCCAGCGACCCTGGTGGCACTCGAGGAGGAGGTGCGACCCAGCGCCGAGCGTCTCCTGAAAGAGCTTAAGGATGAGTTCCTTCCATGCCGCGCCGCATCGACTGGGGAAGAAGAAGGTGGAGATTAGTTAGCGTGGTCGAGCCCCCGAGGGCCTTTTTTTCTTTTTTATTTCAGAATAGACAATAACTGTAAACGTTAAGAACGTGTGATGGATGTTTCTTAAGTTGTTTTTCGTTTTATCTCTCATTCGCGTCACAGTTATTACTTTTTTGACTTTGAGTGTTAGGATTTTGGTTCGGAGACCATACTGCTGGTTTAGGCCGTCCTTAGCCGCTGGGGTGTTAGGTGCCTTTGAACCGGGCAGTCGGACCTGAGGCCGCGATCCGTTACTCGTCATCTCAAAGCGACAACGTGTGCCTCAGGGGGTCGGAGCGCGAATCCTTTGTACATGGGGTCGGACTCGGTCCCCAACGAGATTGCGTTGTTCTCGCTGGGGTGTCACTGTCCTGTACTTGGGACTCACGTGGTGTTGCCACCACACCAGCCAGGTGGAGCCCCCGAGTGGGGGGTCGGACCTAGCGGCTGCTCTCAGCGTGAGAAGAAAGGAAAAGCACGTTCTTGTTTCACGTAAGGGAAAGGAAAAGAGTAAGGAAAGCGTTAAGGGTAGAAACGACGTAGCTGTTCAATGTTCCACGCGTTCTTGATCTGCTGGCCTTCCGAGTCCATCAGCTTGTAGGTGCCGGGTCGGAGTACTTCGGAGACGATGAAGGGTCCCTCCCAGGGTGGTGACAACTTGTGACGGTCCTTGTTGGTCTGCACGAGTCGGAGGACGAGGTCGCCCACACTGAAAGCTCGCCCGCGGACTCGCCGTCCGTGGTATCGCCGTAGTGTTTGCTGGTACTTCGTCGCATGCAAGAGCGCGACTTCCCGATCCTCGTCGATTTGGTCAACCGCGTCCTCGAGGAACCACTTGTTGTTCTCCTCCCTAAAAGCTTGGACTATTGGAGCCCCATATTCGAGGTTGGTCGGCAATACCGCCTCGGCCCCATAGATCATGAAGAAAGGAGTGTGACCGGTCGTGCGGCTTGGGGTCGTTAGCAGACTCCAAAGCACAGAGGGGAGCTCCTGCACCCATCGGCCAGCATAGCCTTTCAGCTTGTTGAAGATTCTAGGCTTAAGTCCTTGCAGGACCATGCCGTTGGCGCGTTCGACCTGCCCGTTCGTTCGGGGATGCGCCACGGCTGCCCAGTCGACCCTGATGTTGTGGTCGTCGCAGAACTCCAAGAATTCTTGGTCGGTGAACTGCGAACCGTTGTCCGTGATGATGGAGTTGGGCACCCCGAATCGATGGACGATGTCCCGGAAGAAGGTCACCGCTTGGGCCGATCTTATCGTGGCGAGGGGTCGAGCCTCAATCCACTTTGAGAACTTATCAATTGCCACAAGCAGGTGGGTGTAGCCCCCAGGCGCTTTTTTCAAGGGGCCAACGAGATCGAGCCCCCAGACGGCAAAAGGCCAGGTCAGGGGGATCATCTGCAGGGCCTGTGCTGGCAAGTGAGTCTGTCGAGCATAGTACTGACACCCTTCGCAGGCGCGCACTATTTTCTCTGCGTCACCGACCGCCGTTGGCCAGTAGAAACCATGACGGAAGGCGTTGCCGACTAGGCTGCGAGGGGCGGCGTGGTGACCGCAAGCGCCCTCATGAATGTCGCGCAGCAGCTGCCTCCCGTGGTCAAGCGGTATGCAGCGCTGCAGGACGCCGGAGTGACTCTTTTTGAAGAGTTCGCCTCCCACGACGACGAAAGACTTGGCTCGACGGGCAATTCGCTTGGCTTCGATCGAGCCTGCGGGGAGTTGTTCCCTTAGCAAGCAGTCGAGGTATGGCCGCGTCCAGTCGTTTGGCGGGGAGTCGGGCTCGAGGCACGCCAACTGTCGGCGTTGAGAAATCTGGCCGACGTGTGAATTTAGACTACGCGCTACGGTTGGTTGAAGGGAATGTGGAAGACACAAGAGATTATACTGGTTCGGGCGATCGAAGCCCTACGTCCAGTGAGTTGGTTCGGTTCGTGTTGCTCGTAGTAGAGGTTACAAGCTCTTGCGAGAGAGGGAGAAGCTCCCAAGTCTCTGAGTGTTCGTGGAGTTTGTCCTTGCGTGCGTCGCAAGGCCGAAGCGAGTGTGTGTGTGTGATGAGAGAGTCAGAATGCGGTCCCCCAGCCGTGAGTCAAGCTCTCCCTTTTATCTATCAAGGGAGAGTTTGATTATTACAAGGATGGAGGAAAAAAGAAAAAGAAAGTAAGAGAATTGATAAGTAGCTCGATGTAGGTAGGCGGCTCAGCAGGGAAGGGCGCGTCCGTCCTCGACGCCTTCTCTTCCGGGCGTGGGTGACGGCGGCGGCTACAGTTCAATTGCGGCGGGGATGTCCGCGTCCTGTTTGAGCACTGTGCGACCCTGTTCATATACGGCTCGCACTGTTCCGCGTGGCGAGACGGCTTGACCACTGTCAACCGTTCCTGAGGGACGTGCGGGGCTTGCGGTTCACGTCTTCGGACAGTGCCGAAGGACGCCCACTTGCGGCCCATTAAATGCGCTCCACCGGCCAAGCTCCGACTTCTGTAGTCTGACCCCTTTGGTCGGAGGCCGGGGTCGGACGCCCGGGGTCGGCCGAGGCGAAGTTTTTCTCTGACCCCTGGGGGTCGAAAGGTCGGTCGAGGAGTCGGGCCTTTCTTCGCCCGTGCGGCCTCTCTAGCTGCGGGCCGTGTCGCGCATCGTGGGCTGGGCTTTCACCTTGGTGTCTGCGGAGACAGCCACGGCCTCTGGCCCAGTCCTTAGTCATTTGGGCATGATTGCGGGGTTATATGGGTAATCGCGGGTACCTGGTTTTGAGTACCCGACAATAGTTATATTTGACAAGTACTTCTTGGCACTTATTATTGAGACTCATGCTGATGGTATATTTATGGACAATAGTTTGTAATATTAAACGGGTTCTAATAACCTTAAATCATAATATTACTTTAGAAGGGAGACCATGATGCTTGCTACCAGTACAATTCATGAAAGTGTATATTGTTTCTAATAATATGAAAGTAAAATTTAGTGATTTCTTTCCTGTGCAACGATGACAAATCAAGTTACTTTCTCTTATGTGTTGGTAAAGGAGTGTCCTCACAGGTAAAAGGATTAGAGCCTGTTGAGACACATATGTAACAGACTGCGTCATCACTCAGAAGACTGACTACTCAATACTATTGTCAAAGTAACAATACGTTAACAGGTGAATGAGCACCTCGCCGGCCTTGTAACAATAATGTTCTTATTTGTTTTGGTTTGTGCTTCTCTCAAATGCAATAGTTGAGTTGATGTCTTCCTGCTTCCTCGTGTATGCTGTTCTTGTACTGAAAATTGAAAGCAGAGTAGTGGCACCCCTGAAATATTTAGTTCCACTGAACAGGATTGGACAGGGCAATAAGCTGATAGTAGTGGTTGGCTACTAAGAATAGCTATGTTAAACGCCATTTTGCAAAAATTCTATAGAAGGAGAGAGATTCTCCCTAACTTGAAATTTTAATTGCGGCATGAAAGACACTAGTGGTATACGGCGCGCCTTCGCGCGCCGCTTGATGTTTTGGCACGCGATTTAGAGTAGTTTACAGGAACCACAATTTGTATAAACGGTTGTTCTAACATAACAATACACGAAACACTTCCATGTTATTCATGTCTGGGAACTACAATTTGGAATAAAAAAACTGAACAAAAGCACAAAAGGTTACGTTGTTTTTGTTCCAAATCACACAACACAGATATAGATATATTACGGGAGAGTAGATAAAGTACATGAACAGCGAGGGAACAACAGGTGGTTCTAACAGCCAAAAAAAAAGAAGTAAACAGACGGGACCAGGGGCAGTGGTTGTAGGTCTGGTTGATTGAGTAGAAGGCTCTGCGACGCGTCATCCATATCTGAGGCATCTGTGTATTCTGCTTAGGATAGAAAACAATAGGTATTAGCTGCTGTTTGTGGTTAGACAATTTGGATGTAAAAGTGAAGGATAAATGGATGATGTTTGCAATTCTGCTTAGGAAATTGTTTTTGTTTTGTACTACCTGTTGCTTGAGTCAGAGGTAGGACGTGTCGTGGACTCGTGAGCATGGCAAACCGAGAGTGGATATCAGTCTTGGACTCTTGGTCACGGTTTCTGTCTCACATGAGTATCGCTAGAAGATAAAGATAAATTGTTCGTCAAAGAATCTGCGTGCCATAGTTCTGGTGTCTATGGTTGAATAGAGCAGGAGTTGGTGCTCAGACTTGCTTTCACAGAATGGATGATTTCGTTCAGGCTTTTATCTGGTATAGCAACATCACTGATGTACCAGCCAAAGATGTTGCAGACATACAAGAGTGGTTCATGATCTGTCAGACAATATGCTCTGATCGAAGATAGAGAGAAAGAAACAGTCATTTAAACAATAACACGACGCAAAGCAAGCACTGGCGGAATCCATATTCATCAAAGCAGTTAAAATCAACTGTGGAAGTTATATTCTCCCAACACCAATCACTACACCATGAGTACCATTGATGATTTCATTTCAAATTACACTTCTGAAAATAAGCACCTTTCCTACTACATACTATTTTTTCCATCTAAAATAATTTCATTCTTCAGCAATTATGTGTGAATTTGAGAAACCATTTAGCACAATATGATACACTGCCCAGGGGAATGGTCTAGGTACCCACACTATCATAATGATCGATGATTAATTCACTCCAGGTAAACTGCAGGTCATGCTCCCAAATCCAAAGCCCTTACTGATTACATTTCCCACACCAACTTAAGGGCGTATTTCCAAAGCCTAAGCCCTGCTAGAAATATCGACAACTAAAACAAACATCCAATGCACATTGAAATCTGAACCCGCTATCATGGAAGCTTTATTCCAAGCATTCAATTGCTCCATGAAAGTGAGTACCGCACACATTCTCAAGTGGATTCAAATTTCTCATCCCTAACAAAGTCTCCGACCCTTCATAAAAAAAATAACACACACATGACGTAAGCGGTATAGACAAAGAACATTAAGGTAGATGTTTTCTAGCACTGGTGAAGCAGTCTCTAAGATATCATCAGGAAAAAAAATAAGAGCAACCCGTAAGCTCCACTCATTCTATTCTTTGCACCAAATTCATGGCATATTTTAGTTCAGTAAGCAAAGGTGCACGAATAGTTCTAGAGATGCAACGACATGGTTACTATCAGCTAAGTAACAATATGAAAATATTTCACGAAGTCAAACAATAAGCAGCCAAAAGGCCCAAACGGGCCAATTCTGTACATGTAGCAGTCAAATATCTTTAAGGGCTTAACTGATGGAGAGCATACCTGTTTCAGTTATATCGAGGATCACTCAGCATCTGGTGTTTGGAAGATCGCCTGTGCATAGCCAATGAGCGAATCACTGTTATATAAATGCAGAGATTGCTTGTTCATAGCATTTGAACATTTATTGTTATATAAAGGCACCTACAAATGGGAATTTCCAATCAGAATAATTTATGAACAGGTAAAAAAAGGCATGTATGAAATCTCAGATAAGATGTTCCGATATTTTTATAGCCATATAGATTGCGCCTCAAAGGTCACAGGTTAAAGAATGCATAAAAAACTAATTGTTCATACAGCATGGTTCATTTAGCACTAGATTTGCATCTGTGATGTTGCTAATAAATAAAGCACCATACATAAAAGGGTTGGACACATGATACACATGAAAACAGTAACATGATATCCTCATGCAACGAAGGCAACGTAAGTATTTCATATCAGTCCGAAGTGCAAATTAACACTGCCAAATGAATAACGGCCACCAAAGATCCGACACTCTCTTCGCTGGACACTGAAAACGATTGATACCGCTAAAATAATTATATGATTCAACCAATAGTGAATTAGGAGGTAAATTATGTACCAGTTTATGTTGTAATATTTTTCTGTGTCCTTGCCACATACAGAGACAAGAAAAATAGAATAGGTTTAATTTTGGTATAAATCATTCATTTCTCCAACTTAAAACTGGCACTTCCTAAAATTACAGAGAATAGAATCCCAATAGTTAAGATATTTTGGATGCCTATTGACCACGATCTTTAAGTGACATATCTAAACAATACGTGTCAATCTTGTTAAAGTCGCTAATTTTTGTGCAAATGGATCAGCAATGTCTGCAGTACAGAACGACATGGAAGCCTGAAACATGGATTACCAACTACCTGACAAAGGCAGTTGTAAAATCTTATGGAAGCCGAGATTATTGACACGCTAACAACACTCAATCCCTGATAATTGAGGAACATGTGACTTTTACCGATAATGCTCCGCACATCATGCATGGATAAAACATTCATATATAAATACACATTCCCGAAACCATCACACCTAGTAAACTACCTTATTATACGGGTATATGATGCCCTGCAGGACCTGCAATCCGTATAAAATAGATCACAATGGTACAACCTGAAGGGGAAAAAAAGACAAACTGAATACAGACAACAAAGAAGTTTCCGAGAGAGATGCAGAAGATCACACCAACCAGTTAGCAGCTAAGAGCAAGACGAGGCGTACGTCCCAGTGAAAAATGCTTACTACAACTGATATATGGCTGATGGCCAGCAAAAAAAAAATACTCTAAAAAGGCAACCAGATGCTGAGGCCAGTGTGGCTGGCTTTCCATACATATATTTGCATGAAGGAGGATGGTAATGACATGACATGTTACTTGTCGAATACTATATAATTAACAAAGCTAACTACCTCCCAAAACAGCAAGTGTGCCTAAGAAAATTCAGTATATATATATACCTGTGTAGGCCATGAACATCATGCCCAGGCATGATAAATAAGAAGTTCAAATATGAGCTGAAATCTAAATGTCACAACAAAAATATTAATTGTTCTACTTTATTTCTCAATTTGTTCTGCAGCAAAAGGCAGACATGGATAAATGTATGTATGATAAATTCCTTGCCTGTGAGCTACATATAATGAGACAATTAATAAGCAGATCGTGGGAATCAAAAGGTACCTCACTAATCTCGTTTCTTCATCTTCATGATGACAATGAATCCAATATGAAAAATAACTTGAATTACTAAATCGTCATGTCATCCACTGGATCAAATAAAATAACAAAGCACTTTCTGGTAGATATTCCTTGAAGGACATGTATTTCCACAGAAAATTATCGCCCTCAGGTTCCTGTAAAATCAGAACACGCACAACAGGTCCTTCAGGTCATATCCATCACACAAAGGTAGACACGAGAAACAAAACTAAACAATACTTAACATCCCAAACATCCAGAGCATGCCATTAAGCATAATCATCTGCCAAATGCATCATTTTCAGCAGTGTTATTCATTTGCTACATTGACATGTATGATCGATCTCTCAAAAGTTTTTCATTTGCTACATTGGCATGTATGGTTGGCGGTTGCATAAATATATTTCATACCTCAACGAAGGGGCTCCGGTTTGCTTTCCTCCTTTAATTTTATTTCTAGTCAGATAGCTGCATATCCATCCGTTTGTTCCGTCTCTTTACGAACCTTTACTTCACAATCCAGCTGTCCCTGCAATTTAGCAGCAGGCCATGAGGAGAATATGAGTGAGGGAATGAGGAGGAAATTCTTTGGTGAGAAAATGTAGAGCAAAACCTGCAGACATGATTGAGGCATGCAGTGATCCTAATTCCAACAGGCTCCTATTGCTGGTTGGGAGTGATGCACCTCACGTCCCATCCATTGACGTCGCTTGTTGCCACATGCACCGAATCGGTGTCATCCCGCGTGACGGCATCTACGGCCACCTCACTTCCATTGATAAGGCAAGGCTGGAGTCCAGGCTCACTGGAGGACCGGGAGGGAATACAAACCGATGGCAACAAGCCTGCAAAATTCCACGAACCAACAACCAAACAATCCTACCATCAGCAACGTAAAGGAATTTGGCAAATGTCCTCTGCCGGCAACTGCCACCACAAACACTGAAATCCCCTAAAGAAAATAAAAACAACCCTGAATCCCTAGCTTGAAATCCAAAGGCAACGCATCCATAGGGGAGGAAATGAAATTAAGAGGACAAAGCCGGCCTCACCAATGCCCGGAGCTCATGACGGGGCTGGGGATATGATTTCTGCTCGGCCTCGGGCTCAGCTCTGTGGCCTCGACCTTGGGCTCGGTCAGGGAGGTTCGGGCTTGGCCAACGGGGCCGGGAGCTCAGAGGGGCGCAAGCTCGGCGAACGGGGCCGGGAGCTCGGTGCGCCCGCCGGTGCCGGGGAAGATGAGACAGGGAGAGAAGACGACCTTGCTTGGCGCCCTTGGAATCGTACTTGGCCAGGCGGGCGCGGCTAGGTTTGGGCGGGGCTGCCGGCGCTCCAGCCGCCAGAGCACGCTTGGGACAGCGGCGGGAAGAGATCGCGCAACGCCTCAGATCCGCCGCGGCGCAGGAGAGAGGAGGGGAGGGGAGGGCGACCGGCGCTGGGAGGCGGCGGCGCGGGCGGCGCTGGAGGCAGCTGTGCGGCGGCAATTTTTTTCCCCAACGGAGGCACCGAGGCAGAGGGAGAAAAGGATCGGGAGATATTTTCATGCGTTGTGGTTTCTGATTGGTGCGATGTCGCGGTGGGGCCCATCAATAGTCTTTTTACCCGAAGGTGAATTTTTCACTTGGAGTTGACTGTACCCGATGGCTGCACTCTCTCTGGATTAAGATCAGACGGTAAAAAAAATTGACTGTCGTGGCCACCGGGTGCGCGACGGGCAACGGGCTAGAATAGAGGAGGAAATATGGGTAACTGTTCAAACAGTTTGAACACTTGTAAACTAATTGGCTTCTCTTTTTGTGATTGAAGAGAGGGCTAATGACTTGTATAAGTGTCGTTCTTTTATCACAGGCCAGATTGGAAGAATCAAGAAAAACATCACTCATTGACATTGCACAAAAGGCTACAACCTTCAGTCCTCTCCTCATTGATTAAAAGCTGCATTTGACATACAGTGCCTTACTGGTTACTCGGATGGTCTTTATGATGTTGATAGGAGTTGTCCGTAGATTTGCGGTTCATGGAATGTTGTTCTGAGTTGATTAGTTTTATTGCCGCAGGAAAAAATTATTATTTCAGTGATACATGGTGTACATAAAATAAAATTTTGAATGTTTCTACTCATTTGTCGTCTAAATTTTGAACTAATAAAATTAGAATCAAAATATGAATGTCAACTGACCTTTGAGAATGAGAATGGAGACAACACTGACACTTGGGAGTTTCAGATATCAGAGATGTTCCACAGCAAGAAATTTAAAGTTAGCCAGCGAGGAAGGATTATTTCTGTCTGGGAGCAAATGCATCTGCGTGTACCGGTCCTTGTTCAGACTTCAGAGAACACTGCGTGCATCCTTGTCACATAGATTCCACGAGCTGCTTTACTGACCCGACGACAGATTCTTGCACGACACTCACGATGCAGCTTGCTTGACGCGAGCTTCAGCTGCCTGCCTGCAGCGTCCCGGTCTGGGTACGTGAAGCAAGCTGCAATCATCGATCGGCCAAAAGGCAGGAGATGCTCTCCTCGGATAAGGAGGCATCCGTCCATTCGTCGCGCCCAACGGGCCCCCTCCCGCGTCGCTCCGACGCGGTCGCGGAATCTCCAATGACCGGTGCGCGCGAGGCAAAAATAGAAAAAGCATGTCTCCGCGCGCCCTTTAAAAGGCCCGCGCGCGACGGCCGAGCAGTGGAGAAGGGGAGCACTGTTTGGTACTTTGAGCAACTGATAACATCAGAGTCTCTGTCGACAGCCGAGGGATCGAGTTCTCTTCCCTCCGTGCCGAGCATCAGCAATGGCGAGCCTGACGGTGCCGCCGGTGCCGACGTGGCCCCGGCAGGACGCCATCGACCTCCACAGGGCGTTCAAAGGTGGGAGGTTTTGATCAGGGATTTCCAGTTCAGGATTATTAGCATCTCGATTTGACTTGACTGTTCGTTAACCCCTCCTCTTGTCCTCGTGCAGGTTTCGGTTGCGACAGCACGACGGTGATCAACATCCTGGCGCACCGCGACGCGACACAGCGCGCGCTGATCCAGCAGGAGTACCGCGCCATCTTCAACCAGGACCTGTCGCGGCGCATCGCCTCCGAGCTCAGCGGCCACCACAAGCGCGCCATGCTGCTGTGGATCCTGGACCCGGCGTCCCGCGACGCCACCATCCTGAAACAGGCGCTCACGGGCGACGTCACCGACCTCCGCGCCGCCACCGAGGTGATCTGCTCCCGCACGCCCTCGCAGCTTCAGATCCTCCGCCAGACCTACCGCGCACGGTTCGGGTGCTACGTCGAGCACGACGTCACCGAGCGCACCTCCGGCGACCACCAGAGGGTACGTAATTAGTAAGACAATCTACAGCTCTTGTAACTAAAAGAAACAAACTGCGTTCGAGAAAACTGAAGAAACAAACTTGTGACTGAATGCATATATATACATACATATATGTACGCGCAGCTGCTGCTGTCGTACCTTGCGATCCCGCGGTACGAAGGCCCGGAGGCGGACCCGTCGCTGGCCGCGCTCGACGCGCGGGAGCTGCACAAGGCCGGGGAGCGGCGGCTGGGAACCGACGAGCGCGCCTTCATCCGCGTGTTCAGCGAGCGCGGGTGGGCGCACATGGCGGCCGTGGCGCGCGCCTACCACCACATGTACGCGCGCCCGCTCGAGGCCGCCGTGAAAGGCGAGACCTCGGGCAACTTCGGGTTCGGCCTCCTCACCATCCTCCGCTGCGCCGAGA
>RWGY01000051.1:11701562-11824880 GCA_007726485.1 Eragrostis curvula | reverse complement strand
TAACATGTTAATAGATGATAAGCCACTAGCATCTTTATCTACGGGTGATAAATTCTCTTGTTCTATTGGAGATAAATTGGTCGATTGTCTCTTACTGCTTTTGAGAAAGTTTAACCTGCAGATTTAGCTGCCATCAGATGCAATTCGGCGTCATAATTGAAGTACTTGTTAGTGAGGAAAATATACAAGACCCATGTCGATTTTCATTGCTCCTATAATAGATGCCTAAGGCCCCGTTCGTTTCCTTTAGTCCTAAAAATTTAGTTCAGAGAATCTTGCTATTTAAGGTATTAAATAAAGTTTAATTACAAAACTTTTTTACAGATGGTGCTAAGTTACGAGACGAATCTAACAGAGCCTAATAAGCTATATTTGCTACAAACAAACGAGCGATGCTACAGTACCATCGTCTAATCACAGCTTAATTTTCCTCATTAGATTCGTCTCGCAAAGTAACTTAAGTTTCTGCACAAAATTTATAATTACACTTTATTTAATACATTTAAATAGTAAAAACTTTGGACTAAATTTTAGTCCTAAACGAAACGAACACGCCCTAAGTAACATCTGAGAGTTAGGCTTTGTTTGTATCCAAAGGACTAACAATTAGTCCCTGACTAAAAATTAGCTGACTAATAGTCAACTAATAATTAGTCAGTTTCATATTTGGTGCCCAGACTAATTGTTAGTCGTTACAAGGAAATGTCTATTATGTACCCTTGACTAATTACTAGTCCGTGTATGTTTGAAAAGGATAAAGGGCATCGTTTTTTTCATGTTTTGATGAAATCATTAGTCCCTATTAGTTGGGTTCGACTGACTAATAGGATTAGAGCAGTTTTAATGTATAAAATAATGGCCATTAATTTGATCTGACGGTGTAGATTTAATCTCGGCAATCCACCACTAATGACCGTTATTTTATAAAATTGAAGGTAATATTGGAAAAAGAAATTAAGAGTGATAGGAACTTTATATTGTCCGTAAACTAATATTGATCTAACGACAAAGATTAGGTAGGATTTTCATCCGCTCCACCCTAAAGATCTCATGTAAGCGGAAGAGCATTAACTTAGGTAAGATCATAATTTAATCACACACGTTGCTGTTGCCTCGTGAATGAAAACAAATTATTTCTCAAAACCCTAGCTGCAAACTTTATCTCTGCACATATCGGATTGGAATTAACTGGCTCGCATCGTCAATGGTCATCCATCAAATGTGTTTTGATGACGCAAAACTGAAGATTAGGTCGTGAGACAGATCAAGGTGCTTGATGACGCAAAACTGAATATTAATTGTTGTGAACAATCCGAGAAATCATGGTTGATTTTAATTTCTACTCACAAATCTGCGTGACTCCATGGCGCAGCAGAGCCCTTTTGCATCTGTGATGGTGTAATCAATGGTTGATTTTGATTTCTACTCTTACCTTAGGCTAAGTGTAATTACAAATTAGTTTTAAGAAACTAATGGTCATTAGTTTTAAGAAACTAATGGTCATTATTTTGGACAGTAAAACTGCTCTAGGTTTAATATTAGTCTCTTGATGGACTAACAATTAGTCCCACCTATTCCTCTAATTGAAATTCCAAGAATTAAAGATTAGTCCGTTTCCTTTAGTCCTAAAGTTTAGTCTAGAGAATCTTGCTATTTAAGAGTATTAAATAAAATCTAATTACAAAACCTTTTTATAGATAGGTGCTAATTTACGAGGCGAATCTAACAAGCCTAATTAAGCTATGTTTTGCTATAGTGATGTTACAGTAACCATCGTCTAATCACGGCTTAATTACCGTCATTAGATTCGTCTCGCAGAGTAGCTCAGGTTTCTGTAAAAAGTTTTGTAATTACACTTTATTTAATACTTTTAAATAGTAAAAACTTTAGACTAAACTTTAGTCCTAAATAAAACGAACACGCCCTTAGTCTCTTGGATCCAAACAAAGCCTCAACCATATCCGAATGTCGTGATATCCCCCGGCAGTGTGGTTTGAGCTCCATCGGCAAGCCCAACTCCCAAATGCAATTATTTTGGAGACAACGATGCCATCTCTAGAATTTTTTCGAAAAAGGTAATTATTTTTTAAGGTGTACCATAGTTTCTGTTACTGCAGCTTGTGCTGTCCTAGTGTATCTCTGAAGGAGAAACCGAGAAAGGACATGTTCCATTTAAAAATGATGGAAAGTCAGAGCACCAAAAATTATGTTTGAACGCGTTTCAAGGAATCAGAAAGTCAGATTTGTTTTTAGACAGTTCCGGCCTTTTGAATCATCTGATGCATACAGACAATTGGAAAATCATGTCCAATGGATAGGCTCCATGTTTGAGTTCCCTTTCAGAGGAATTAATGATGTTGGACCTTGAGAAATGAATGACCAAATCCGGTACTCTTCTCTGAACATTTGTGCATAGTGTGATACTGAAATACTATCTCCGTTTTAAAATATAAGCATTTCTAGGTTTGTTGACTGTCAAATATCATCAACTTTGACTAACAAAATCTATAAAAATAAAATATTTTAAATATAAAAAATTGCATATTAACATAGTTGCTTTCGTAACAACACCATTTATATATAATCAAGTGCTATTAAATTTTTTTTAGAGTCAAAGTTGAAACAGTTTGACTTTGACTAAACCCAAAAATGCTTATATTCAGGAATAGAGGGTACTATCGACTGAAATGACCTCAAACATAAATAAGGATGCCTTCATATAAACTAATCAGTTTTATCTGCTAAAATATCTCATATAAATCAGATGACACATACAAAATACCATGTTTATCTTCATTTCGTCATTTGCTCGAATATCAACAAATGAAATGGCTACCTGTCCAAACAAATGTTAATAGAAAATTACAATATCAAGTGTCACTAAACACAAGGATTTGTTTCAAACTTAGAGGCCTTCATAATAACTAAAGTAAAGGATGAAACAAACATATTGACGAATCATTTTGAGAAAATTATCAATACTACTACTCTCATTGGGTTCAGAGCTAACCGAGCTTGTTCGTTTGGCTGTTCTGCGGCTGTTTACTGTAGCTGGTGTTGGTAAAAATAAAAGGAAACACTGTAGCAGATGCTAAAAAAATAACTACGAACACTGTAGCGGCTGATTCGCAGTAGGGATGCCGAATAGGCTGCTAGATGCATTTGTTACAGTGCCAAAAAGAAATGGTGTTCTTTCTGGATACGGAATCAAAAGATGAAGTACTAATTTGTCCGCGATGTACCTTTTGATTATTTATTCTCATTAAAAATGAGCACGTGGAAGTATTGAACAATGAAAATTCTATATGAGGATAGCCTAGCACTGGATACTTGTTCCATATCTACAGTTCAAACACTGCCAGCGCCAGAAAAGATTGGCCTAGGTTTGCGTACGTATGTTTATAGGGGTGAGTGTGCGTGTGTTTGTGGACATCTAAGTTGTACTTTATACTAAAAAAAAGATTGGCCAAGATTTCTCTAGCTATCCGGCAATAAGCACGTGGATAGCCAACCAAATTCTGGCATAATTTAAGCACGAGTTAAAAAGGTTTGTGGGCTGCTTTGCACTGGCGATATAAGGTAGCACGCCAACCAGATAACCATTGCATATTTTCCAGTCAAGTTGCACAACTGTAGCTTAGGTCAGCCATATTCAAAACATGAACCACGCTTCCTTTCCCTTTCTGCCCCAGGCAGCCCATGAACTATGTTCACATTGCTTTCTGAATACGCAGGAGAACATCACCTCTTTCTATTAGAAAGTAAATGCATAGTAGTATGTCGACACAGTCCATGCCTCCATGGCTCGAAGCGCACGCACATAAATCACCATGTTACACATTTTTCTCAACAATACACAGGAGAATGGCACATCTATATATTAAGAAGGAAATACAAAGTAGCATGATTTACCGTTTACACGATGCTTGGCTTGCATCGCACATACATAATGAACCAGTTACACATGACTCTGGAACATTCTAATCAGAACATTGTTAACAACATTGCTCATGGCCCCATTTGCTCATTTACTCGCTTAACTTTTTACGAAAGACAGCATGAGGAATAAAAAAATATACCACTCTGGAAGCAGCTTGTATTGGCCACCTTTTTTTTTTTGAAGTGAAAACAGCAGGAGAGGCACCCGCTGAATACTTAATTACAAGATTTCCAATCTTTCCTGACAGTTTTCTTTGAAGTAGTCGACAGTTCTAACATTCTAGAGTATTTTTCTTGAGTGGCCGGCAATTTCCTAGTATAAATTGTATCTTTCCCGACAGTTTAGTAATTTACCAACAAACTCATTCCCAACATTTTTAAAATATATGTAAGAAAATAATCATAATTTTTTGGCCATTGCGTGAAAACAGTTGGAAAAGATTAGAAATCTTGTAGTGCTTTTAAGTTTTTTACTTTCTATCTTTTGTACCAGAGGAGCATTGCAAGTTCCAAGGAGAAAAGTAGAACTCAAATCATCAGAAAGACAGCAACAGGATGATTAAACCATAAGCTGGTTGTTTTTATCCTTTTTTTTTGGGGCGAAAGAAAAGTTTCTGGTTTTTGTTAGGTCTAGGTTTGTTCAGTAATCTTGCTGATGCAGAGACCTTGACAATGCTGCGACAAATAAGTCGATGCTCGATGTGTATCTCCTGCCCCTGTCGTCATCATATCTGGTGCCTGCCTCCTGCCCATTGTTATTGTGCCAGCTCTCTGTCTCTCCCTGCCCCTTCACCGTCGCCTCACCTATATATCTTGCAGGACTTCTCCATATCTGAACCTTCCCTGCTCACCCCTACCGTTGCTTTGCTGAAAGTTAAAAGGCGCTAATCGACACTTCGGCGAGTACTCTCTTCGTTGCCAGAACTGCATTATGGGAGAGAGCCCGAAGCTTGCACAAGTGAGCACTCTCCCATCCCTCCCTGTGCTTGTGTTCTGATGTTTTCAGTGTCTTGAGTTCGTCTTTCCTCTGTCCCAGATGATCTGGCCGAGATCGATGGTGCGCGGGCTACAGCCCCAAGATTTTGTCTCCAGATTTACGGCCTTGGAGAAGAACGCGATGCTCGAGATGCAGAACAAGACCGTCAATTACAGGTGAGCATCATGTTCCTTTCTCCATGTTGTGTTGAAATGAACTTGCCAGACCAGCTGCAATTTACATACTAAAGTTTCCATGGCACATGATGCAGGGTGTTCGCCGGTACATGGAACGTCGGCGGCGTATCGCCGCCGGATGATCTGGAGCTGGAGGATTTGCTGGACACGAAGGCTGACTCCTACGACATCTACGTGTTAGGGTACTTTGTTACTTTATCGTATCGATTTCTCATCTCTCGGTTGTGTTGCCGTCAAGTTAGACACTGAAATTTGTATGGTTTGCCTTGTACTGCAGGTTCCAAGAGATCGTGTCACTGAATGCGAGGAACGTGCTTGGTCCCAAGAAGAGATCGGCGTCCATCAAGTGGAATTCGCTCATCGGCGGTGCATTGAACAACAGAGGAAGAAGACAAGTAGGAGGCGAAGCCATGTCAAGAGGCAGGGGAGATGAAGCAGCATTGCTTCAAGAACAGGGGATGTTCAGGTGCGTCATGAGCAAGCAGATGGTCGGCATCTTCGTCTCCGTCTGGGCGAGGAGCGGCCTCCGCCGGCACGTCAGCCACGCCGCCGTCTCCTGCGTCGGCGCCGGCGTCCTCGGCCGCCTCGGCAACAAGGTAATTAAGGAGATGAAGATACAATACAAGAACAGTCACACGAGGCATTCGCATGACCACGGCGTGCGCGTACGCAGGGCGCGGTGTCCGTCCGGTTCTTGCTGCACGGCACGAGTTTCTGCTTCGTCTGCTGCCACCTGGCCTCCGGCAGCGAGGATGGCGACGCTCTGCTCCGGAACGCCGACGCGGCGAGCATACTCTCGAGGACGAGCTTCCGCCACCGGAGGAGCCGCTGCCCAAGAAGATACTCGACCATGAGTAGGTCGTCTGAGTTTTGTACATCCTGTAGCTGGCTACAAACTGACGAGGCATCTCGCTGATGGAATGCTCGCCTCTGTGCTGTGCCGTGCAGTCGCGTGGTGCTGCTCGGCGACCTCAACTACCGGATCGCCATGGACGCCGGCGAGGCGCGGCAGCTAGTGACGGCCAAGAAGTGGAGCATGCTGCTGGAGAACGACGAGCTGCTGCTGGAGCTCTGCAAGGGGCGGCAGTTCGACAGCTGGCGCGAGGGCGCCGTCACCTTCCCGCCGACGTACAAGTACCACCGGGACTCGGACCGGTTCTACTGGTGCGTCGACCACGGCAGCGCCACCGCCGCCGGCGACAAGCAGCACCGCGCGCCGGCATGGTATGAGATTATGATGCTCGGCATTGGCACATGCATCACGATTCAGGTTTGACACTGTTGTTGCCGTGCTTTGCAGGTGTGACCGAGTCCTTTGGCGCGGTAAGGGGATGAAGCAGATCAGGTACGAGCGTTGCGGCGGCTACCGGCTCTCCGATCACCGGCCGGTGAGGGCGGTGTTCCACACCGTTTGTGAGGTTCCGGAAGGGTATTGAACGGCAGACATTGTAAATTTTACTTCCATTTAGCTGATGAGAAAAAAATAGAAATGAAGAGCCATTTTCCAATTAATTCACTCCACAAAGGGATATGAAATGTGTTTTGCGGCACCCCTATGACATTTCCATGGTCCACAAGAGTTTTCTTAAAGTTTATTTATAATCAATGATGTATAAAGGGTATGAATGGATTTCATTTTGAAAACTTTCAACACAAACATGTCATTGATGTTATGGAATGATTCTACAAAATGGACATGCATATACTGTTGGCCGAACAATTTAAATGAAACTTTGAACACTCCTCAGAGCAACACAAATGTGACTCCGACAATATGTTAGAAGCAGTGGCAACCTTGACAAAAAAAAAAAAAAAAAAGAGATAGGGATCTAAACATAATAATTCAACAGCTAACATTCTCTTTTCAACTTACTGCTCGTATAAATGCTACAATTGGCGTTTGATGTCACCGTGTGAGTCAACTCTCATAAGAAACATAAACTTTAATATCAAGGAGCAGTGACGATTTTGACCGTGGTGGATCCTTTCGGGTTCAGCATGATCAGTTAGAACAAAATAAGAGGCCAACACACAACACAGCTATCAATATTAAATGTCCTATACGACGTCAACACTGTCCACAAATATCAGCCACAGAGTATCATTAACTTCGTTGTGGCTATGAAACTCGGAGATATTTTGCAGTGCAGCTGTTCACAGCCTCTAATTTCAGCATGCATGGGACCGAGGCCTTGCATGTAGGCATGTTAGGTAGCACCATGCGGTCAAATGTTTGCTGACATGTTCCATACACAGGCAGCTCTAACTACTCTACCGTCTCCTATGTATTTTTGGACACGCAAACCAGCATGTTTACAAACGGATTTGCCATTTATATGTTTCACATATGAAACTTCATGTATTTGTTCTACTAGTGGCCCCCGTTGCAAAATTTTCTACAAATTTCATGTAAGAACTTATATTGCACATGGGCTAATTGGCTACTGACAAGTTAACTAAGGACCTTTAATGTAACCAAGAAGGACGGAGAGGCTTCAGATCATTATGTTTTGAAGAAAAAAAAGTCTAAAATACACCACCCCTGGTTTCATAGATCTCTAAACTATTAAAATGCGCGTATGCGTCATGTAACTTACTAACTGTACCAGTTGCAGTCCAAAATAATCCGAAGTAGAGTGCAAAAATATGTACCAGACATATATTAGCTCTTAGCTGGGCGTAGAAAGGGCAGTATATGCTCATTGTCCATGGCTAGAAATCTCACTTGTGCCATGGGAGAGCTGTGAGATGGCCACTTTGGCATACCACATAGGCAATGACAAGTACTGGGTTCCTCTCCATCAATCGGTCGTGATCAATGAGTAGCACCTCACGCGAGGAATGCTGAGTTCCTCTCCATCAATCGGTTACTACTCGCCATCAAAATTAATAACCGCCGAAACCTTCCTGCAGGCTCATCTCGCGCGTGGACAGCGGGACTCGCTTGCAGACCACCTGTAACACGGTGAGGTATATGCCATCATCAGACAAATCATGGCCTCAACTTCAATCGCCAGCACTGTTTGTCTTAGGCACGTGGCGGCACGCACGGATCGCAGCGTCGCGTCATGTTCGGTTGGCCGGTAGCTTTCGGTTGGACCGGAATAGCTAGGGCATGCACTGATCGATTGAGTGCTCCGAGGGGCCGGGACACGTGTGAGAACTCCTCCACTGGCCTCTCATCCTGCACGTACGATCGAGGTGCTGGTCGACCAATCTCAATGCCCCAGTGGACCAGTGTGGTGCATGCTTACAAGACCTAGGATCGGAGGGGACGTTCATCATCAGACTCCACGCAGCCACGTGTCCGGGGGCCACACGTGTGGGGAGCCCAGCTCGTATATCGCAGCCAATGGCAGGGTTACACGGCTCATGCGCCATGCACTACCTTTTCGTTTAGGGCTGCTTTATAGCTAGGGTCTCGTGGGCACTTGATGATATGGGCACCATACCGGCTGAAGAAGGGTAGGCTGGATCGTTAGGTCGTCACTGGTGCTGCCTTACTTTGTGAAGTGACGAGTCGGAGCTTGGGACCGGCACGACGGCCCTAGCTGCATGCTGGGATTCTGTTCTAGACGTTTCCATTCGGATCGATGATGTAACTTTGCAGTGCAAGCAAACAAGAGTACTCCCTCCGTTCCAAAATAGATGTCACTGTTGACTTTTAGACATCACGTTTGACTGCTCGTCTTATTCAAATTTTTTACACAAATGTTATTTATTTTTTTACAACTTGTTTTATTATTGAATGTATTTTAATCATGACATATTTGTTTTTATATTTGAATAAATTTTTTGAATAAGACGAGCGGTCAAACGTGATGTCTAAAAGTCAACAGTGACATCTAATTTGGAACGGAGGGAGTATGTTGGTGGCCGTGGCAGGGCTACCGCAAAGGATGTTTGTCAGTCATCACCTAACAAACATCCTTTGCGGTACTGTTTCAATTATTCCTTTCATGCCGTAAGAACGAGTGTACTCGCGGCGATCAGCAGAAGGAGCGTTACTGGACACCTTGATATATGCTACCTCCGTTCCAAATTAATTGTAAGCATTTATAGATTTTGAACATCATGTTTGATCATTCTTCTTAATAAAAAACAATTATGAAAATATTGTTTATTTTGTTATAATTTATTTTATCATGAGATATACTTTAAACATGATTTATTTGTTTTTATATTTTTACAAAAAAATGAATAATCAAATGTGATGTAAAAAATATACATTTTAAAACGGATGAAGTAGCATGATATGTAATAAGGCCCATCTAAAAAATAGACGTTATCAGCTTGTACCAGATCGGATCTGACCAGATGAGTAACAAGCAACATAATACGGTTTCCAAGGAGGTTTGACATTGATTTTGGGACCACAGCATGCTCTCGTCGTCAGGAAAAAGAAACAATGGCATGTTATAATGGGATGAGTTGGAGAGAGCTTAGAGTAAGGCCCCGTTTGGCCGGGCTTCAAAAACGTACTATAATTTCATTTGTCATTAGTAGGACCAGCAGCGGAGAGCGTCCGTACCACCCATCCATCCATTTCTCCGAACTACACAAAAAAACTTTCCAACACATATGGCGGGGAACTGAGCAGAGCACGAACCAAGCCTTCAGGGCCACACCATCGACCACCGTCGCCTCACGCGCCGCGAAGAGAAAGGAGCTGGGTGCGTGCACGCGTGTCCTCCTGGATCTCAGGTGAGGAGGGTATCCTGCCGTACGTGTCTCCTGCTGTTGTGCGGCCGCCGCGTCGAGCCATCGCGCTTCGGCACCATCGGGGACCCGCCGCGCGGATCACGATCGCATACCAGTAATACATGATGGGGCGCCGGTGCTAGCTAATTAACCTGAGAAAAATACGCGAGTGTTCGTGCTTGCGCGCGATCCGTGCAGTCGTTCTCGGTTCGTACGAGGTTCAATCTCCGCTCTGTGTTGCTGCCGCGTTTGCTTCCGGGCCGCGAGCGTGACCGTGACGGGTGGAGGCGTCGCATCGCCAGGGCCGGGGCTGTGGGCATCCGTGCGCTCGTTCCTTTGCGCTGATCACGCGAGAATGGTGTCTTCGGCCATGGGAGTACTATGCACAGTCCCATGGCCGAAGACACCATGGGAAGGCTAGGGTCCCCTGATGCTGGATCGTTAGGTCACTGGTGCTGCCTCAGTACTTGTTAAGTGACGAGCCGGAGCTTGGGACCGGCACGATATATGGCCCTAGCTGCCTGCTGGGATTCTGTTCTAGACGTTTCCATTCGGATTGATGATGTAGATTTGCAGTGCAAGCAAACAAGAGTGTGTTGGTGGTCGTGGTAGGGGTACCGCAAAGAATGTTTGTTAGGTGAGGAGTGAAAGTTGAGCCATGCATACACTGTCGTACGATCTGATTCAATTATTCCTTTCCTGCCGTAAGAACGAGGAGAGTGTAGACCGAGCGTTACGCGTGCCGTGCGTGATATCAGGAAATGCAAGGCCCCGGATTGTGAAATAGACGTTATTAGCTTGTACTCCTTCTGTTTTTAATTATATGACACCGTTGACTTTTTTTATTACTTTGACCATTCGTCTTATTCATAAATATTTTTGCAAATAGCTAAATATATAAGTTAATCTTAAAGTGCTTTTGATGATAGATTCAACAATATACATTTCACATTAAATCAATTAATTATTTTCATATATATTGTTAGTCAAAGTTTAACAAAAAAATCAACGACGTCATATAATTAAAAAGGAGGGAGTATTTGGCTCCGATGAGATGAGTCACAAGCAACGAAACACGGTTCCGAAGCTATAGGGACTTAGACGTGGATTTGATCGATCGGAGGCCGAGAGACCACGACATGATCTCTCTTCGTTTTGGTTAGGAAAAGAAAGTACGGCATGTTACTTGTGTGCGACGAGGGGAGCTTAGAGAGAGTGGAAAAAAGGCCCATCGGTAGGTATAAGCTAGGTGCAGTAAGTGTTACTGGACACTGGTTCAAAGCGTATAAATACTCGGTGTCATGAGGACCAGCAGCGCATAGCTTCCGTATAGTGTGCCCACTGCCCACCCATCCACTGAGCATGTTTCTCCGGAGTCCAGACTACGAAATTTCCTAGTGCCTATGCCAGGGCAGGCGAACTGAGAGCAAGCCCACTCCGAGACGACGCATTGCTAGTCTGACAACAGGCTACAGCCCAATGCTGCAACGCATGGGCTGTTCAGAGGCTCCAGCACATACGTGAGTCCTGCATGGTATAGAGAGAAGAAAGGCACAGCAAGCCCCGTAGCAAACTTGGAGCCTGAATGATATTGGCGCTTGCAGTCTTGCCGAGTGATCTTCTCTTTTCTACTTTTTCCCTGCTAAAGCTGACACTCTTTGGCTATATGTCGTGGGTTGGGCTTGCTCTGAGAAGGAGAAGAGCGCCAATCAAGCGTGCAAGCCAGGCCATGACGGAGCCCCGGCCACTCTCCAGCAAGCGCAGGGCCACACCCACACCGACCACCGTCGTCTCATCGCGCGAAGAGAGAGAGAGAGCAGCTGGGTGCGTGCACGCGTGTCCTGGACTGGATCGGAGGAGTCCGCACAACAACAGATCCGTCCTTTAATGACGGTTCAAAATGGCCTATAGCGGTGGACCCGAACAACCGCCGCTATGCAACTGTCGCTAGAAATCAGGGACAATAGCGGTGGTTCAAAATAACTACCGTTACAAATCGACAATCTGTTGCACTTACTTCAACAGGAACCTCAATTTCCTCCTCATCATCTCGAACATCATCAACGGCATCCGACCCACCAATCTCGATGTCCTCTTCACCATGTCATGTCCACGTCGTGTACCCCTCAACGAAACCTCTCTTGACCAAATGTGATTTGATTGCATTCGTATCTGTCCAAAGCTTCTCATTTTTGCAGTCAACGCATCGACAATATATTTCCGTCGTCCGGTCAAGATGAGCACGTTGTTCAGCGTAATGGATGAGTTGTTCCAGAAAGGACGAAGTTCATTTTACTACCCTCAAGTATCTATGTAGTTCACTTAACCCTCTAAACTATTTTCTGGTCCATTTTACTCCCTCCAACTATTTAGATTGGTTCAATTCACTCCCTCTTGAAATTTTTCTTTTTTGTATCTCTAGCTACGCATCATGTTTAAGCGTAAACTTTTGTGAGATTCTAGATTAAAACATACCTTATGTTAGAAAAATGTTTAAAGAATTGTTTTCAAATTTTTTGTATGTGGAAAGTGTGCAATATAAATTCGACATTTAAGATAGAATAATGCAAGAAAATATTTTTTGAAAAAATCTGGAATAATTTTTCTAGCATAGAGGATAGTGTCATCTACCATCATACAAATTTTGAGCTTCAAATATAACCCATACTAAGAGAGAAAAAAAAAGAAAAAGTTCATGAGGGGGTGAATTGAACCAATCTAGATAGTTCGGGGTAGTAAATCAGACTAAAAATTAGTTTAGGGGGTTAAGTGAACAACATGGATACTTGAGGGTAGTAAAATGAACTTCTTCCTTCCAGAAATAACAATCCCACTCTTGGTGCCTCGTACATCCAAGATCTATCCTCCATCGATCGTATTCCTATGACAAAGATGTATTAAATAATTAATCATCAAATGAGCTTTTTCCCCCAAATTATGCTCAAAGAACAAATAAAACATAACTAAAGTAATTAAATTTGATAAACAAAATACATGAATTGCACACATAGCTCCACACCTCTCTCTAGAGCTCTCTCTCACGATCTCTCTCTCCCTCTCTTTTCCCGCTCACTCTACAAGAGCAAAATAAGCAAAAATTAAATAATTATGAAAAAAGGTATATAAAAAAGATATATTGCTACATGATGCAAATACTTAATACATGATGCAATATACATTCATTCAAACACACTGAAGCATCACGAATCAAGAGAATTTTGCCCAAATTCGTTGAAAGCCGTGCACAAACTTGAAACTCAAAATTGAGCCACAATTCAAAATAATAGCAAGAAATAACCTATGCAATGTCTTCCCCTTGCCTCACTAAACAAAATTGTGCAAAAGAAACAAAATCAAAACCTTCCCCCTTGTTTTTGCGATTTTGGAGAAATTCTCCGGCCGCCATGTCAAGTGCGAAATGCGACCTGGTCAGGAAGACTTTAAGTACTGTGGACATTTGTAGCGGTGGGTGGCGGCAGCCACCGCCGCTACAAATCAGATTTAGAGGCGGGTGAGGGCAGCAACTGCCGCTACAAATCAGTTGTAGAGGCGGGTGAGGGCAGCAACCGCAAGCTAACTAACTTAACTAACTAACTAAACAACTACTAGTGGTCAAGCACGGCGGCACAATGTTGTCGCTCCCAAAATACTTTGCCGCCATGTATCTTCTTCGCTGCAATCATGGCGTGCGCGCGGATGTCGTAGCCGCGCGCAACTCACAGCCAACCGTGGTTACGAGTGAGGTGGTGGTGGCGGTTCCTCCCCACCGCGTGGACGTCCTCCAACCGACGCATCTCCACCACATGGAGCATCATGTTGTCCATGGAGCCCGTCTCCATTCCAGGGCAAATAGGGCATAGGTAGTGGACCTTGCCAGAGGGACTGCTCCTCACAAGGACGCGCAACCCGGCGTCGTCGAAGGCTCTGCCGCCGCCATTGTTTTGGGAGCACAGCGGAGAGGCCGGGAGCGGGTTGCACGGCGCATAATGCTCCGTCGTGGGGCGGGCGCCCACAAAGGCCTTCTCGGCGGTGGCGAGTCATGGCCTGGGTGGCGTGGAGGCGGTGACGGCGGACGGCGAAGTGCGCGGGCCGGGGAGAGGCGACGGCGTGGCGAGGTGCTCGAGCTAGAGGAAATGGCGGATGGACAAGGGGACGCGCACCCGGCATCGATTTTATAGCGGCACGCGAGTTTCATAAGGTTTCTGTCTCTGTTCAGCGCGTGACAGAGGCGACAAGCTCTTCCTCTGTTTATCCGCTTTATAGCGGAGGTTGACATCATCAACCGTAGCTAGAAATCAATTATTAGCGGCAGTTATTGGCAGGAACCGCCGCTATAAATCGTTCATTTGTAGCGACGGTTGGTGACATCAACCGCTGCTACAAATGATTTCTAGCGGCGGTTGATGACGACGGTCGGCTTTCGAAACCGCCGTTACGGGATTTCAAACACTGTCGTTATAGGACGCTTTTGTTGAAGTGCCGGTCCCCAGCGACGCGTGCCTCCTGCGGTCGTGCCGACGCCGTGTGGAGAATTCGCCCCATCGGCCGGGGACCCTGCACGGATCACGATCGCGCAACGGATGTGTGGAGAACTTGAGGGGAAACAAATGCGATTCGGGGCATGCCATCCGTGCAGTCGCTCTCTCGTCGATTCGTACGAGGTTCGTTCAACCTCCGATCCGTGTGCTCCGTGGCTGCCGCGTTTGCTTCCGGGCCACGGGCCGGGCGAAGGCGTCGCATCGCGTGTGCTGACTGTGCTCCATCGCTACCGTTGGCTGGGTGGTGGGCGGCGGGTGTGGCTGGCGGTCAACATCATCCGTGACGCTCGTTCGTTTGCGATGCTCACGCGAGAATGGAGTACTCTATGGCCATGGAAAGCCATTGGAGGAAGGATGGTGAATGCACAGGAATGCATACTAGAGATATTTAATTTCTTTGTGTTAGTAGTCTAATCTTTTGTAGGGACATCTGAACGATAATGTTGTTTTATGATGGATAACCTCATACTCCCTCTGTTTTTATTTATATGACGCTGTTGACTTTTTTGTTGAACTTTGACCAACAATATATGTGAAAATAATTAATTTCTTAACGTAAAATATATATTGTTAGATCTATCATTAAAATCACTTTAAGATTAACTTATATATTTAGCTATTTGCATAAATATTTATGAATAAGGCGAATGGTCAAAGGAACAAAAAAAAGTCAATGGTGTCATATAATTAAAAACGGAGGGAGTATATTTTTTTGAGCGTGGGGAGGATGGATATCACTTTTTTAGAGCGAAGAGAGGATGCATACATATGAGAGGATGACTGTGGGGACAAAGTGTTACTAGTCTGAGGTAAGGTAATTTTGCCACCGCATTGAGGGTTTTTTTTTTTTTTTTTTTGAGCTAAGGCACCCAATTGAGGTGGACAGAAGAACCGCGACCGAACGTGGCCCATTATTATTCTGGTGGCAAAGCCCAGCAAAGGATGGACCGATCTCAGACCCTAACCTGGCCTCCACGAACTGCACTGCCATTTCGGCCCTAGTCAACCCTCGAGATGGCTCACAAACCAATTATTATCTGAATCCCCTGTTCTTAAATTAGCTTGAATTTGTCACCTTAAAAAATTTTGGTTTGATGAAATGATCCTCAAAACATAGTTTCGCACATGTTGCTACTAAAATATTATTCGAAACAGTTTAAGGAAAAATAAAACAGGGGGCAGGGGCAAGGGCCCCCTCTAGTAAGTTGTGCCATTGTCTAATGTCAAAACATTTTTCTTCTCTTCTCATCGGTTGTGAAGATTTACATGGCACGCCATTTTGGTGAAGTTATTAGTCTAAATAAGCATGGCTTCCATGGTCCATGATACGGGACGACAGAATGGCTGCCAGCACCAATCTCCACACCACTACCTAAAACTGACTCACCCCACCCATGTGACTATTTATTAATTTTATTTTATTTTTGCCCAAGTAGTTTGTCCCAGGATGTCACACCCGGTTTTAACGACCAAAACTGAATGCATCTGTATGCGTGTCCAGGATCAAATTTTCACGCACACAGGACAATATATGTGATAAAAGAACAATATCTTTATTATATCGATAACTTTATTACAAGAATGACCAACTGGTCTAAAAGAAAAGATTACATTGCAACGGAAAGAAAAAAATCTAAAGCGTTGGCGTCCTTCAACTCCACAGGAAGTCGACCGGAAGACCGCATGCCTAGAACACCACTTGTCCATCTTCAAGTACTCTTCGATGTCTTCATTCACTCTGAGCAACAAACAAAAGGTGGTTTTGGGTCCGCGTAAGTACATAGAGTACTCAGCAAGTGGGGGAAAGTATGACATGTTGGCTAATAACAAGAAAGGTTTATGGGGGTTATTTGCATAAATACGATTGAGTAAAACATTTAATAAAAGCATATCCTATTTACTAGATGATATGTACCTCCAACGGCCAAGGTTACTCCACCTTGCCAATATAAAGGGTTCCAACCACCCTGTACGTCTCTACAGAATATTACTGGAATCGGAGATCGAGCCACTCAAACACAGGAAGGTTGTTCTGCGACAGTTGATGAAGGAATTACGTTCTTGGAAACGACGCTACGAAAGGTAGGAGAACGTCCAGCTGCAGTGGAGGTCGGAATTATAGGCATTAGAGCAGCAGTTTCGTCTTCCTTTGATGGGGATTGATGGAGGCATGAGTTAGGGAACGATTTTAATGCTTTGTGGGTGTGGGCGCAGGTTTTGTTATGTAGGAGTGTGAGCTTTGAGTGTTCCTGCCATGGGGAGAGGCGTGGAGGAGAAGAGGCGACTCAAGGAGGAAGAAGGATCGATCCCTTTTGGATTGTTTGGACCTAGTTTGGCGTGGGCGTTGTTGTCACGTGAGAGAGAGGTGGGCAGATGGATTAAGGACATGATTAGGAGCATTTGAGGCCCATTTAGGAAGGGTATTGTTTTCTGGTTTATAAAGTAATAAAAAGATTCAAACCACTTTAAAGAAAACACAAGAAATTCAAGACAAACAATTTCAAAGTATTAAGACAAACTAAAATTTTGCTTATTTAAATATTTTCATAATCAAACCTTTTTTAATAGACCTTTCAACTAAAATGAAATAAATTACTTAATGAAACATTTGATAAGACAAAATAAATTCAATTTAAATAAAATTTAAGAATTACATTTGAAAATATTGAAAAATGGCACTGAAAGATGAAAAACGGTTCACATCCCAAAATAAGAAATTTTGGGGTGTGACAAACTACCCCCCCCTTAAATGGAATCTCGCCCCGAGATTCAGAGAAGCTAAGAGTAGGAATTTGTTTTTTTGCAGATGACGATTTTATATTATGGAAAAGGGATCACACTATATGCATCAAAGTTGTTTGAAAGGTTTGAACGATAGAATTATGGTCAAGGTGAGAAAGGCTCAAAATAAACTATTACACACAAGCAGACAAACATAACACAAAAGGAAACAAAAATCAAACAACATGTCTGTAGTTTGAGGGCTTCATATGTAGCTTGTTTCATGCGGACGGAAGTCTTCACTTCTTCTGTTGAGAAATCTTCAGGAGAAAATCTTCTTTTCTTGACTTGATGTTGTCGACGGTGATTCCCTTCTAGTTGGCCATCTTGTTGCACCCAAAAAGAAGGTCTTAAAACATTTGGTCGATAAACATGATAGGATCAAGGGGGCTAAGGCAAGGTACAAAACAAAAGGTTTTGTTAGCATGCAAATAAATAAAACAATCCAAACAAACATGGCACAAACAAAACAGAGCAACCAACGATACTAGAACGTTGCACTCATACTATGTTGGGATAACTTATAAGATATGGTTTTTTGGAAGGTGTTGGGAATAGACTAAATATAACAGCTTAGGCTTTGGTCATCGCATAAACATTTTATTTTAAAAAGAACAAAGAAGAAAAATAATCAAGGAAGTGTTGAAATAAAAAGAAAAATATATGAACAAGGAATTTTATGAATTAGTTTTGAAAATAGCACTTCAAAAGCGACCATTTCTATCTAGGCTTGCGTCCTGCGGTCGATATAGCTCTGATACCACTTGTCACACCTGGTTTTAACGATCAAAACCGAATGCATCTGTATGCGTGTCCAGGATCAAGTTTTCACGCACACAGGACAATATATGTGATAAAAGAACAATATCTTTGTTACATCGATAACTTTATTACAAGAATGACCAACTGGTCTAAAAGAAAAGATTACATTGCAACGGAAAGAAAAAAATCTAAAGCGTTGGCGTCCTTCAACTCCACAGGAAGTCAACCGGAAGACCGCATGCCTAGAACACCACTTGTCCATCTTCAAGTACTCTTCGATGTCTTCATTCACTCTGAGCAACAAACAAAAGGTGATTTTGGGTCCGCGTAAGTACATAGAGTACTCAGCAAGTGGGGGAAAGTATGACATGTTGGCTAATAACAAGAAAGGCTTATGGGGGTTATTTGCATAAATACGATTGAGTAAAACATTTAATAAAAGCATATCCTATTTACTAGATGATATATACCTCCAACGGCCAAGGTTACTCCACCTTGCCAATATAAAGGGTTCCAACCACCCTGTACGTCTCTACAGGTTACTCCACCTGTACCCAATCACAGTTACCCCACTGTGATTACCCATCCAAACATTTCCAACTAATCGTGTGAGGGTCCATGCCGCTCTTGACCATGAGCACGGCTGTCATGACAGTTTTCACTCTGCAGAGGTTGTACACGTTTCCCCACGAGTTGTGATTCCGTCCCCTGTTGCCTGGTAGACTAAAGTCTCCTTTATGCCATGCTGGCCAAGCACATGCACACTTCCTTAGGTGTGCGGCTAGGAGATCACAACAAGGCTTTTCCATAGCTTCCTCCAGCTTGAACGTGCCCACTAAGGTTTCACCGATAGGGTTACTCCCTAGAGGCCCCCTCTTGTGCCAGATGGTTCCGAGGAGTACCCCTCCTGTCCCCACACATCTCTCTCCTGACGATTCCAGCGTACCCCGCCTTCTTCACACCACCGTTTGGCACGCACATAACTGGTCTCCATAATGTAATACGCCAGGCCGCACCCATTCTTGGACTCGTGGCTGTATGGTTTTCATGGGTGGCCGCTCCACGAACCGGTCCTTAGATTTAGGCAATCAACAAAACCAAGGGACTGCCGGTAACCCCAGCACAGTCCCCGAGCTGCCGGTAACCCCAGCACAGCTCCCAATTCCCTAGCTCCAATCATGTTGCTAAAGAAATTACCCTTTAACCCTCATGTGACAGAAGTTCAGTTAGTCAAGTTACAACATTCCCAACCTAACATACTGCAAGGCTAAGCAATTCTACCCATAAACAGATAAAGGTAAACTAAGGCGACAAGGAATGATATGACAATGTACTAGTAAACCCTGTAAATAGGTTCATATTCATTTGACTCAAGCATGCAACTTTACAAATAAAACATTTATAAACTAGGATACAAAATGCATCAAGAACACTTGCCTTTTTGGGAGGTTGTTGCTCAGTGAGTTCAATTCTTGATCTTCAATATCTTCATATGATTCCCGAGAGTTATTCCCATTCGTGCAAACATGAAAATAAAAATACAATAAATAAACAATGCAGGGGATTAAACAATAAGATAATGGGTTAACAAGGGCTATGGTGTGATAGGTTAGGTTGTGATGAGAATTTAGGAGAAAGAATCACTTAATTCGGAGTTAGGAGCAAAAAGATATGATTAAACAAAGGCTGAGAATTAAATTGAGATGAAACTGAATAAACAAAGTTGTTTCAGGTGTACAATGGATAGGCAATCAGGAAAGATGTATATGAAACAAATGAATTTTGTTTGTGACGATTAACTGGACGTGTGACTGAAATGAGCTTGGTTTGGAAAGGACACAAACTGAACTATATTTTAGTTAAACAGGGGCTATTGTGCTAGAGTTGCAAGATAAGAAACTAAAGAACATAACATGAGTGACTGGGTTTCTACTATCTTTACCAAGACAGGGATGCAGCTGTTTAGGGAGATGAGCGCAACTCGGGCTTTTGTGTGTAGCGGACATCACATACGCCCACCGCATTCCTAGCGGCTTCGAGTCCGATCTCAGCGATTCCTCTGACAAGGATGAAGAAGGTTCTCTAGAACACATTAATAAATGGTCATTGCATCAATTTGGCTAAGGAATTGACCAGAACGAGGACAGAACTGCAGCCGCACTTCCTGAACGTGCGCAGACATGAGACGGCGGCCACGGCGTCTTCAATTTCGCCGTGCATGATAATCTTCTGGGAGAACTGTTTCTCGGAGACGTTGAGGACGACAAGAGGCACATGATGGTGGAGAATGGCGGCATTTGGTTGGATGGAACAGTGGGAACACCGGTGCCAGCTGGTGGCCGCGCACAGACAGCTTGAAGAAGGCCTGCGCGTTCCCATTGATTGGCTGCACGATTTACAACAAGTATCAAACACGAATGCTTAGAATTATGTGGAACATGATGGCGGCATGATGATTTCAACAGAACATTACTGGAATCGGAGATCGAGCCACTCAAACACAGGAAGGTTGTTCTGCAACAGTTGATGAAGGAATTACGTTCTTGGAAACGACACTACGAATCTTTGTAAATCCTTCTGCGATAACGAAAAGGATTTGTTGGGACATGATGTGGTATGGTAATTGAATCAAGAAAGCGTCTAGATTGAGAAGAATAGGAAGGGGATTACCAATGCGCGCGCTGGACACGTCCAGAACAGGAAGCAGTGGTTGTTGCGAACAAGATCCTGGTCGAATCGGGACAGCCCTTGCCATGATCTTTGGGTATGTTGTAGAGGATGATGGTGCGCATCTCCTGGTAAGATTTGGTGGCAAATTGATGGACGGAGCGCCGGGAACATAGATGCCAACAGAGAACGCCGCGGCTGGACATGAACAGACAGGAAACAGAGCGGATGACGAATTAGATTCCTGATGCATCTGAGCTCCACTGGCCCTGGTATTCGGATATGACATAGAGGACAAAGAGTAGCATCACCTGGTGAAATTTGGTGGCAATTCATTAGTTGAATCCTCGGGAACGTCTATGCCAACACGGAGGCGCCACCTCCGGACGAGGCTGGCAGCAGAGAAGGCCGTGAGGAATCTTGACCTGCAGCTCGGGATTGGATGAAAGTGGAAGGGGAGGTCATCAACCTGTCCAAGCGGCTTCCTGATGAGCCTTTATAGGCCTAGATAAGGAGAGGAAAGGGTCAAGAAAGGTAGGAGAACGTCCAGCTGCAGCGGAGGTCGGAATTATAGGCATTAGAGCAGCAGTTTCGTCTTCCTTTGATGGGGATTGATGGAGGCATGAGTTAGGGAACGATTTTAATGCTTTGTGGGTGTGGGCGCAGGTTTTGTTATGTAGGAGTGTGAGCTTTGGGTGTTCCTGCCATGGGGAGAGGCGTGGAGGAGAAGAGGCGACTCAAGGAGGAAGAAGGATCGATCCCTTTTGGATTGTTTGGACCTAGTTTGGCGTGGGCGTTGTTGTCACGTGAGAGAGAGGTGGGCAGATGGATTAAGGACATGATTAGGAGCATTTGAGGCCCATTTAGGAAGGGTATTGTTTTCTGGTTTATAAAGTAATACTCCCTCCTTCCCACAAAAGTTGTCGTTCTGACATTTCAGGGTGGAGAGGAAGGTTATGACGAAATTACCAAAATGCCCTTATCAAATCGAACACGGGATCGGGAGAGATCGAGCGACGCAGCTCGCACCCGCCGCCGGGCCTGCCGTGAACCTCAGCAAACAGCATCGTCGTTCTGATCCTCGTCGCGCCGACTGCTCCCGCCCCCACCCCCGAGGTCCTTCTTTTTTGCGAATCCATCGTCATCGTCATTCAATCGGACAGAGGACCGGGAGGGATCGAGAGGGGCCGGGCTCGGACGGCATTCGCGCAGCTCGCCCGCCCTCCGTCGAGCTCGCCGCAGTCGCCGGACCGCCGCACGCGCTGCTGCTTTCGACCGCTTCGGCTTCGACGATTCGTACATCCGTGTACTAGTCGACGCCGACGGAGCCGCGCCACGGGCGCTACCTGCCCACGAGGACGAGAGCCAACACATCCACGGGGAGCTCGCGCGCTCGTCAGGACGCCCCGCTCGGGCACGCGGCTGCCGGTATCCATGGAGTATCTGCTGGTGAGAGAAAGGTGACTCCAAGATCCCGATTCGTCTGTGTGTGTGGAGGAGACGAGGTGGGATTTGTTTTTTTTTTTTTTGGGGGGGATAAGGCCTGACGCTGCCTCTGTTTCTCCGTCAGAGCGACATCCTTTCGGGGAAATTTTTTTTTTCCCAGAGCGACATCCTTTGCGGGACGGAGGTAGTAAAAAGATTCAAACCACTTTAAAGAAACCACAAGAAATTCAAGACAAACAATTTCAAAGTATTAAGACAAACTAAAATTTTGCTTATTTAAATAGTTTCATAATCAAACCATTTTTAATAGACCTTTCAATTAAAATAAAATAAATGACTTAATGAAACATTTGATAAGACAAAATAAATTCAATTTCAATAAAAGTTAAGAATTACATTTGAAAATATTGAAAAATGGCACTGAAAGATGAAAACGATTCACATCCCAAAATAAGAAATTTTGGGGTGTGACACAGGAAGATCTAGGGTTGTTTCTTGTTTCGATTTTGGAATGGTTCATACCGTTATTCATCAAATTATGTGTAGGTGGTCCAAATACAACATGAAAATGTTCCTTTGTATAAGATGAAAAGTTTTACTTTTATTAAAGTTTCATGTTTATAAATATTTTGTTCCAAAACTGGGTACTTGAATTAATCTAGATTTTTTTTTTGCACTGTTCCTTTGTATTGTAATTCCACTTTTAGTAAAAAAAAAATCATATCCATAATTCTTTGTTCTAAAATCTAGAAAAAAAAACAAATATTGCATTGATATTATATTGTTGTGTAACACCCCAAAATTTCAAACATTCAAAAAGGAATAAAAATCACTCAAAATTTAAATTTTTGTCCAACTCTTATCTTTCCATGAATTTTCAAAAACAAAATGCACAAAATAAGTTAAAACCTAGTTAGAATATGAAATTTACAAATATTAAAACCAATGCTCAAGTGTTTGCTTGCATTTAAATTCACTAAAAGTTTGAACTTTTGAATTTACAACAAACTAAAATAATTATATGTTAAACCTTTGCAAATTCAACTTGAATTCAAAACCTTGAATTTAAACCTGCATGCAAAATCATCTTATGCATTTTGGGAGTTTCATTTGAGTGCTGAACCAATTTTGTCTCCTATTCAAATTTGAAACCATTTCAAATTTGACCAAACTCAAAATCCCAGGAAAAAGAAAACCTTTTCCTATTTCCTAACCCCTCTCGGGCGCATCCCCGGCCCAGTCCACTCACCCCTCTCCTCTCTTCTTTTCTTCTCCCACGCCAGCCGCCAGTGGGCTGCAGCCCACGTTTGGCCCAGCAATGGCCCGACCGGCCCACCTCCGTCTTCTTCCTCCTCCCTACCCCACGACCTGCGCCGCCCATGCCGTCGCCCGTGGTCGTCGTGACACCGCTCCGCGTCAGCTCGTCGTCTCGTCGTGTCGCCCACGTGAAGCCGCTGCGTGGAGCACGTGCCAGCCCCGAGCTCTCGTCATCCTGTCGCATCAACAAGACGCTGGAGCAGAGCTCCCATCCGACGACCTCCCTATGACCCGGCGACCTCCGTGCCACGGACGTCGCTCCTCCGTCACCCTCTCCTCGTCCTGTCGCCTCCATGACACTGTGGCCATCCCGCGGCCCCGTCATCGCGCGCGCAGATGCCCATTCCGCCCTAGCGAGCCGTCGCGTCGGCCATTAACGCCGACGACCGAAGCCTTGACCGTCGCAACTCGCCCGAGCCTCTCTCCTCCCTCTCCCACTCGGTTGCCTATAAAACCGTGTGCGCCGCTTTCCCCTCTCCCATTCCCAGCTTCCATCTCCCCTCCCCGAGAACCATAGCTCGTCAATCTCACCTTTTCCCCATTCTCCTCCATCGCCGGCCACCGCCCAATTCGCCGCTGTGAAGCTCTCCCTCGTCCTCCTCGCTCGCGCGTTGGCTTCGCGTGCACACCCTGCCTCGCCCGCGACCCTCAGCGCAGCTCGGGAAGAACGGGAGCGCGGTCCCCGCCTAGCGCCGCCGCACACCATTGCGCGCGCTCGACGCCGGTGACCCTCCCGGCCTCGCCTCATCCGCCTTGCGCACGCACTGCCTTCACCGCGTCTCCGCGCCCGTCCCCAACCTACGCAAAGACGACTCGGTGCTCTCCTTCACCGTAGCCACCGAGCGCAGCCGCCAAGCTCCACGGCCCGACGTCGCCGACGCTCCTCCGCCCACGCGCGACGTCGACAAGTCCCCGCGGTGAGCTCGCCGTTTCTCTCTCTCTCTCCCAGTCCGACTCCCATCCCTTTTGGCCCACCGGAGCGCCGGAGCGGCCAACTCCGGCGAGTCCGGTCATGGCGCCGCCGCGCCCGACGCCGCCGGCCACCGTGCCAGCCGTGCGCCGCCCCTAGCCGTCAATTCCTAACCCAACGGCCAGGATTAGAAGTAGGATACCCTTTCGATTTCATAAAATCGTGGCCGTCCGTCTCAGATCCAACGTCCCAGATGGATCTGGCCCATCATGAACCCGAGCCTGGACCCGGTCCACCAGCCCGTAGACCCGGTCTATGGTTTTCCAGTTCAGAAATAAATCAGGAAAATCCATAAAATCCCCAGTCCCTGTACTTTTACAGATAAGCCCCTGATCTTTATTCTATTTATATCCAGGTCCTGTCTTTTTACAGAAACAACCTTGTATTTTTCTGTATTTATATTTTAGCCCCTGTCTTTTTACACCGAGACCCCTAAACTTTTCTGTATTTACAGATTGGTCCCCAAAACTTTCTGTAATTACTTTTCAGTCCCTAAAACCTTTCTGTAATTATAGATATGCCCTCGGCATATTTCTGTAATTACATGTAAGCCCCTGGAACCTATAAACCTATGTATCTTCATCACCGTGGCTCCGTTTTGAGCGATTCTCGCGCCCATGCGTTCGTAGAAACACGTAGTACCCTTTGGTGCTACTCTTGGAGCCCTAGAACAGACCTACAAGCCATCAATGTCCAAAAATCCCATATCGGCAAGTCATATGACGTCGATGTCACTTGTCGCAAGTGCGTGTTCGTCATTTGGCGTTGGGCCTAACCAATCTTGCAACATCTTTCACCTTAAAACCTAGTACCTTCCTTATCTCAATACATCATTCCGCCTTAACCTTGTATGTCGCACAAACACCCTCACTCGCTAGCATTGAACCTACCCAATATTTCATGTTATATCGCTATAAAACCTAATACCCTAAATCCCATGCTGATAAATCATGTGATGTCGAGCTCGCACATCAATGCTCGTTTATCTTTTGACGACGAGCTTATCCAATCTTGTCGTACCGCTCTATGTCATAACCTAGCAACCTCTTTCATCGCAACTCTTTTACAACCCAAACCTATCTCAACTATCGCTTCATCAACCTTAACCTATTGATTACCGCCGATCCTTACCGAGCTCTGTTATTTATTAATATTCTCGTATTTATGTGGTCTTTTCATTGGAGCTTATTGGATTTATTGTTCATTGTTATTTCAATTGCTAGTTGATCTTATCAATTGATCCTTGTCTTTTATTTGCAACCATGCATTCATAATCACGTGCACGTATCACTGTCATGCGCTAACCTCATGACATACAATTAGCAACATAATCTTAGTAAGTAATCAATATAGTAAGTAATTAATAGCTAATCACCATTAGTTAATACCCTAACATGAGTAGGTAATTAAAGTGACACACCTTGCGCTTGTACGCTTGTTGCATGAGCCGTTATATAGGTTACGACCTATATAAGAGCTTAGTGTTGCAAATGTACGAAAAACACGTACACACGCCCTTTCCACCTACCCGCATGCATTTATCATGGTTTAGCATCTCTCATTTACATTAAAAGCCCTAGTGCTCTATGCATCACCCCTAATAGTCTCCCTTAAGATAATAAGCTCTTCCTAAAATAAAACCTAATGCATCATGCATGATTCGTGCCTTTTGTCTTCTTTGGTGTTTTTTTGGTTCTTATCGAAGTTAATTGGATCTTGTGTGGTTCTTCTCGATCTTATTTTCCTTTGCGGTAGTTTGTTTATACGGTATCTTTTTATACGCTAGCTTACGCGAGATTCGAGGAAGAGCCAGAGGATTCAAAAGAAATTCAGAAGACCCAAGCTTCAAGGGCGAGCTTCGACGAAGGACTTGAAGACATCGACCCCGACATACGAGTCAGAAGATACAAGCTTCTAGGAAGGACCTGAGGACCCGGAGTACGAGGACGTGAAGAAGAAGACTAATTAGTGAAGGCAAGCTCTACATCTCCTTGATCATGATTGAACCTACTGTTTTCGCAATGCACCTATAGAGCCTACTCTAGTATTATGCATTACTTGCTATTTTACCGCTTGTGTAGCTATGAACCTACTTGTTTATTGATATTGATGTTTGTTACTTAGGCGTTAATATCTAAATCCTTGTTTACCCCTTTGTTTACCTGTCACCTTGATAACCCTAGGATAGTTCCATCATTTCTATGATGGCATCTTTACCTTGCTACTAGAATGCTTAGGACCCCTGCAATGTTTCTACATTGCTACACTTTACACACATATATGTTTTACAACTGTGTTAAATGAGTTTGGTGGTGTGCGTGATATAATGGGTTTGGGAGTAGCACAACTGTGTTAGGTGATGATGTTGATGGTGGCGGTGATGATGGGATGGGTTGGATTGCGGGCAAGGCCACTAGTGAATGGATGTTGATGTTATAGGCCCCTAGTGCGGGATATGGTGCTTGCCCGGCCATATAAGGACCGGTTCTGACGCCCGTTAACATAATGATTCTCGTACAACCACGGAACCTGTATGGGAAGGACCTACCCTATCTTTCTGGTATTCTTGCAAATGCCATCTGGAGGCCAGTCGAGGCAACGAAAGCTCAGGAAAAGGACATAGGAAACGTACCTATGATCCGGCTCGCGGAACCCGCTATAGGTTACGGGAGTGCCGCCCGTCCTGGTATGTGTTACAGGATCCTGCTATATGTTACAGGAGCATGACGTACCCTTTTATAGGTGTACAGTGCCAGTGTGTGACCTTTCATGTCACAAGCCCCTGGGTGTGATTTCGTGGTGGAATTGTGAGACTACTCGGAAGATATGGACTAGGCGTTATGTACCCCCTTGCAAAGGATGCATAGCTCGTGGGAAAAGATGTACAACCTCTGCAGAGTGTAAAATTCATCCGGATGGACGTTGTCACGGCATATGACACATTATTGTTGCGCACGTATGGATTAGCCACTTCTCTCTTTCCTTGGCGTGTGAGTGGGTTGTAGTCAGCCCGTGTTTTGGAAGTGATGGCAAATGTGCCGGGTCGGTATGATCCTTGAGGTCAGAAGGCCCAACTAAAACTTGGGAACTGGCGAGAAGGCTCCATACTCCCCCAGGGCCAACCAACTAAAATATTGACAATTAACTTCCCTGTTTTTCATCTATGAATCCTTGTCTTGCTTTAGTGAACCCTGCATAAAGCTTGCTTTGCTGCAAATAAACCAAATAACCTCCTCCTTGCCAAGACCAAGTATGCATGTATATACACCCTTGTGTAGTGTAGGGCTTGCTGAGTACCTTATATACTCACGCGTTTGCGATTGTTGGTTTAGTAGGAGAAGACTTCGTAGAAGACGACGACGTTCGGGTTTTCGGTTCTGCCTCTCAAATGTGCTTGTGGCTTTGGGCCAAGGTTTCCGCTGTCTGCTTCACCGTTAGCTGGTTGGTTGGACTTGGATATTTCCTTGTCGTACCGCCGCTAAGGGTCCTATATCAGGTATTATGCTTATTTACCAATTCGAAGTATGCTTTTGATTATCATATCTGTGTTTTTGTGCGTATCAGCTACTGATCCAGGGACTGATACAGGATGCATAACATATTCTAGAAATGGGGTATGACATGTTGTGACAAAGAAAGTTCCATCTTCAAAAAGTAAATTCTAATCATATACTCTTAAGTTTTATAAAAGTGATCATAAAGTTCCAATCCTTAATTGATAAAATATTTATCTTTGACAAAAAAATAATTGCAACAAGTTTGGAGAGGATTGAATGTTTTTACTTTAGTACAAACAAAAAGGCTCCGAAAAAATTATAAGTGCATTTTATTTCATCCACTAATACGATTGGTGTGTAATATCTAAATTAATTAAGAACTAGCCATTTTCCAAAGAATGACAAGATGGAACACTTGAAATTATATTGGGCAATGATATAATTGTAATGTTGGAACAAAAACATTACACAACTACAACATTTCATAGTAAATCATATAACATACCCAAAATAAAAGATGGGAAATTCTAAAAACAATATTCTCCCCTCGCACATGACTCCCCTCGCGAGAGCAAGTCAACAACATGCACACTCAGAGAAGGAAGGTTGAAAGAAGCTTATAGTACCCCCAAAAATAAGTATTTTGGCAATTAAAAAAACGTTATATAGTTTCATTAATATTACAAAAAGAACATTTTATACTTCTCTTGCAGGGGTCACCATCTTTCTAAAATTAACCTTAGTTCAGGCGACACCTTTAATTAAATACCACATGAAAATCACAATCTTAAAAGGCAATTTGAGTTTCTAAATAAGATCGTTCTGTGCTATTACATTCTGTTAAGTGTGACATATAACTATAGCCTGTCAACAGTTTTGAGGCCATTGTTGCAACCAGTGTACAGCCTAGTTATTTTGACAACATGAACTGAATGAACATTTGACGTGACTATAGCCTGTGGACACGTAAAACTACACCTTGCCTCCGTCCATCTATAAACAATTTTGTTCTAAGCCGAAAGTTTCAGTCTGTTTCATATTCCCCAAGCCTGTGGACTTAGTGAGTCTTACAGTTTGATTATACGCTTATCTTTTGAAATGGTATTTTTTTATGTGGCTGACATACAGCTGGGTCAGTGTGCTTAGACTAAAACATACATTATCAAATTCGTTATTCCCAAGGATAGCCCGACTGTACCACAGGAATGTCCAAATCATGGAGAAGTGGAGAACAGAAACTCAACTACGTACCCAATTCGACTTTCCTAACGAAACTTGATCCAAAAGAATAAAATAGCAAAGGGTACATGAAGTACACGGATAGTTCACTAGAAAGTGCTTTTTCTTTTGAGATGTCACAAAAAAGTGCTAGCCCAATAAACACAGATATTTGTATTTAGTTCAAAGTAGACCAATAATGAAATAAATGCAGATCATTCAGGAAGATCAGCTCACTGCTTGTCAACTCTAGACTACCTACATCAGGGAACGAATTAGTTGTGGCCGTGCTCACAATGATGTCTGACTCAGATAATATTCTAAGCGGACCCGCACGATCACATATTCCTGTCCCTGTTTAAAATGTCGGACACAACATGTCTAGATTCCATGTCACATGTTTAACAACATTTCATGGATGTATGGGTCGTTTAAACTCTAACTTAAGTACCTCGTCCAAAAGGCTGCTAATCTGCATCAAACTACTTGATTAATGCTGTCATGATACTTACCGACAGTTGACATGGTTTCTTCTGTTGTTTCACCAACAAGGCATTCAGCTGACTTGTGCAGATGATAAGCTGGAAGTATGTGGGGGACAAAAATTTGAAATTTATTTTTTCATTCACAACAGATCGGGATGTGCTGTAGTCAACCATATGCAATGAATAGTTTGCTTTCCGAATTCATGGTATCGTGTGAAAATACAAATACTAACAGCGGGGCATATTATATATTGAATAATCAGACTTTCAAAATTTTAGTACTGCAACTCTCTAAAGAGGTATTCGTAAAGAAAAATTTAGTACCGCTCGAACTTTAACCAGTCAGCATGATGATCGAGCTAGCTACTTATTTTTTCTATCCGAATATTAATAGCGAGTTAATAACTTGTAAAACTAAACTAATGCTGTCTACTATTTCAGCTAGGGAGTTAATAACTTGTAAAACTAAACTAATGCTGTCTACTATTTTTTGAAAAACAATAAAAGAATGACATACTTTTGTGGTATATCTAGGTTAAAAACTTGGAGGTTTCAAAAGAAGGACTAAGTATATACCAATGTGCATCCATAATCCTTTTTTTCCGCAGAAAGCCAGGAAGTGGTTATGAGAAATGCTAGAGTCACGAAACTAACTCACGCAAAATTCACGAACAGCTGACGTGGCCGGTGATAACCACACCATGGTCCGTGGTTTCAGGAATCCCAACTGATACTCAACGAATCTGTTACAGCCACGTAATCATTTCGTGAATTTTGCGTAAATGTTTTATGTGACTGTAGCAACGCTCAGTGGTTATCTGCATGATATATCAGATTTAGCTGATCAAGCGATTTGCTCGGTGACAAGTATTGGTGATCGAGCTGTGATCAATAATCCAGCTAAGATTCCATGTTAGAAAGCAGACTCAAATTACTATATAGATTATTGCAGTTTGGTCAATGATAATATATACATTTGTGCGATGTTTGTGCTCTTCCACGTCCCTTGCTAGCTAGCGCCGTATTCCTATGTTCTTTTAGACTGGAACATGCGCCAACCGGCTTCATAGGACGAAGACGCAGCAACTAACTACCAGTTTTTTTTAATGGTAGCTGTTGTATCCTCTGCTTGCACCAAAGGGAACAGTACACCATTTCTATCATCACCTGCCTGTTGGATATACAATGCATACCTATTAGCAGAACAAAAAACTTAAGTAGCAGACATTACTTTCTATTATTATCCATAAGGAACACACATAACAGACATTACTTTTTCAAGTTACTAGTAGCAACGGATTCATACTGGTTCAACACAATGTATCACCAAGCAAATTCCAAAGATTCAACAAGCAACTCTCTCTCTCTCGACCACGTGTTGATCAATGAATGAACCTCAGTTCTCCAGCTGTCGATCCATGTACCTGTACTGGACATACACGTAAACCACTATGGGTGTGTTTGACCAAAACATATTCCTATCCGGAGAAAAGAATGTGCAATGCGTCCACATGCATGTCTGCTGCTAAGCAAAGTCAACCACAATTGGAAAAGCAGCACCCGCAGTTCATTGCAGACCTTCCCATTGGTCTCGCTGCCCCCATGCATCTACATCTAACATCTGGAGTGTTGTGTTTACAGAGTTACTCGTACAAAGTAAGGAGGGTCCTGCTAGAATCATGTCAGGCAGCTGCGTGCATCGCCGCCCTCTGACATGCTTTTGCGCTAGATCTCGTTTGCTGGATCCAATGATCAATCATCATCAGCTTGCCACCTGCCACTAAGGACAGGCCAGGCTTAACTGCCAAACCCTTTGACTCTTAACTACCCTCTCAATAACATTGCTACGTCGACATGTGGTGCGACCAAGATAGTCAACGAGGAGAGAGCACGTACATGAGCTCTGATGCTCCACGCAGCATAAAAGGCTCGAGAAGCATAGCCCTCATCATCACACGAGTCCTCGCAGCTTACTCGGATCGCTAAGCTTCAACGACGACGACGATGACGAGGCTCTCTCCACTATGCGCCGCGGTGCTCGCGTTTGCAATGCTGATCGGGGAGGCTTTGGCCGCCGGCAATGGCGGCGCGGCGGCGTTCGACTACCGGAAGGCGCTGCACAGCAGCCTGCTCTACTTCGAGGCGCAGCGGTCGGGTCACCTGCCGTACAACCAGCGCGTCCGGTGGCGCGGGCACTCCGGCCTCGCCGATGGACTGCAGCAAGGTGTGGACCTCGTCGGCGGGTACTACGACGCCGGCGACAATGTCAAGTTCGGCCTGCCCATGGCGTTCACGGTGACCATGCTGTCGTGGAGCGCCATCGAGTTCGGTGACGAGATCGCCGCCGCCGGCGAGCGGCGCCACGTGCTGGAGGCCATCAAGTGGGGCACCGACTACTTCGTCAAGGCCCACGCCGAGCGGGACGTTCTCTGGGCCGAGGTCGGCGACGGCGACACCGACCATTACTGCTGGCAGCGTCCCGAGGACATGACCACGTCGCGCCAGGCGTACAAGGTCGACCGTGACAACCCTGGATCGGACCTCGTCGGCGAGACCGCTGCCGCCATGGCCGCCGCGTCCATCGTCTTCCGCCGCTCCGACCCGAGCTACTCCTCCCTCCTCCTCCAGCACGCCCAGCAGGTTCGTCACCATTTTACTACGGCATTGTTGCATAAAGCATCATCGATCATCATGCATGCATGGAACTAATTAAGAGAACACGTAGTAATTTTAACGTGCAAAATGTATCCATGGGTGCATGCAGCTGTTTGAGTTCGGAGACAAATACAGGGGCAAGTACGACAGCAGCGTCGCCGAGGCGAGGAGGTACTACGGATCGGTGAGCGGATACGGCGACGAGATGCTGTGGGCGGCGCTGTGGCTGCACCGGGCCACGGGAAAGGCTGAGTACCTCGACTACGCTGTTTACATGGCCGACGAGTTCGGCGGCACCGGCTGGGCCATCACCGAGTTCAGCTGGGACGTCAAGTACGCCGGCCTACAGATCCTAGCAGCCAAGGTACAGTACGTAGACAAAGATCACACAATGGACACGGATACTACCAATCGCATATTGCACGTAGCAGGCACATACATGATTGACCAATCAAGACCAATGGCAGACATGGAATCAAATTGGCCAGCTGGACAAATGAACGATGACATTTCTATTTTCCTTTATGCAATGCACGATAGAAAAGTATTTTTTTTTTTTGTCACGAGACAACAGATTTCTTGAAATCTCACAACCATGCAGAATCAATTAACATATACCGTTACATGCATGTATTTCAGCTGCTACTGGAAGGGAATCACCGGCCGGAGCACCAGGCGACGCTGGAGCAATACAAGTCCAAGGCGTTGCACTACCTGTGCGCGTGCCTCGGCAAGAACGGCGCCGCCGGCAACGTGAACCGCACGGCCGGCGGCATGCTCTACGTTCGCCAGTGGAACAACATGCAGTACGTCACCAACGCCGCCTTCCTCCACACCGTCTACGCTCGCTACCTCGCCGCCTCCTCCTCCGGCTCCGGCGAGCTGAACTGCCCGGACGGGCCGGCGCACGCCGACGATCTGCTGGCGCTGGCGCGGGCGCAGGCGGACTACGTCCTCGGCGCGAACCCGGCCGGGGTAAGCTACATGGTCGGCCACGGCCATCGGTTTCCGCGGCGGGTGCACCACCGGGCGGCGTCCATCGTGTCGCACCGCGCCGACGGGCGGTTCATCGGGTGCGTGCAGGGGTACGACCACTGGTACCGCCGCCCCGGTGCCAACCCGAACGTCGTGGTCGGCGCCATCGTCGGAGGGCCGGACCACCGGGACCGGTTCAGGGACAGGAGGGGCAACTACGAGCAGACGGAGGCGTGCACCTACAACACCGCGCCGATGGTCGGCGTGTTCGCGCATCTGCACAGTGAAGCGGCGTCTGGGAGGAGATTTAGAGTACGGAAGTAGGATTAGGGAGGTGTTTTTTAACTGGTTCCTGATTTTCACTGAGTGTTAATATTGATAGGATAGAATATTTGCTAGTTTCATGCATCGGCCGGCATCGTATACTGCACATAAATTTGTTCTAGCCTAGCGTAGGTGTGTGTTTGTGTCTTGGTGCAAGGGAATGAGGTATGTAACCTGGTTCCTGATTTTGGTCCCCCATTGGGTTACTATCCAGTAATCCAGTGACTTCTTCCTTAAATCGTAACCCAATTCTTCATGTGCATCGTCTCACCTCCAATCACAACCTAGCAGTAATGATCCTTTGCCTTATACTCCCTCCATTCTTTTCTTGATAATTCCCGTTAGCTTAAATTTGAGCTAATGGATGTCATCGATGATAAAAGAACGGATGGGGTATTGAATTAGGCCAAACTCTACCTCCGTTTCGGCCAGCACTATCGCTGACATGCCACCATGTTGCTGGATCCTACTGTTAGAACACATTTTTTTTTCCGAACAATGAGCAGGAGGCTGTTAGAACATAATGATCATCAACTAAGGATATGGTAGCCTATAGAGAAACAACAACTCCAGAGTCTTGAGTCATGCACGTAGCCATGGACGCTCAGGGAAGTGGCGGCCTCCAAAGTCAGTCTAGCTCTAGTTGGGATCTAACTAGGGTCGTTTTAATGCTGGGAGGAGTCAACTCCACAGAAAATGTTATGGCTTCCACGCCACCCTGTTTTATATGGTGTTGATCGACTTAGGCCACAACCATTGGTTGGTTGGGTGCGATAGTGGCACTTAGATTTAGGAGTTGATAGGCATTGGTTTCCAAATACGTTCAATTCTTTCCAAAATTTTAGCCACACGGTTGTTTGCCCAGATCACTTCTTAACACCTACAAATTAATAAACAAGATGGTTCATCAATGAACCCTAGGTATGCTGATTTGGCTGTCTTGCCTGCTGTTATCGCCCCTTATTTTATTATTACAAGTTTACAACCCTACTGAATTGTTTCTTGTGCTCTATCTACTACTTGTTCAAATTCTTTGACAACCATGGTGGTGATGGAGGCCCTCCAACCCTTAAAAGAATTGGTACTTGGTCGAGTGGACGTCGAATCCAACCCCTAATTAGTCATCAGAGAAGGCCACCCACCGCATGGATCTTGATGGGATCCAACTTTGACTAAACTGCTTACTTGCTTTTATCAACTCATGTAAATGAGAAAAATTGGCCAAACTTATAGGAGGGTAAAATTAGCTGGAACATAGGTTCATTGAATGGGAGGTCTATGCAGTGTCTAGGTGCACATCACCCAAAAATTTATCGTTGGATCAAGATCAACGACTTCCTCTCTTTCTTTCTACCTTGACATGGTGCTGCTGATTTAGGGATCAAACTATAACCCATGGACAACGAGAATCAAGGATCGAGAATACCAGAGCACTCCTAGCTAAAGGATGTCATGAACTTGTTGTTGTTCTAGAGCATGAAAATATATGCAATATTTCTCCCATTTTTACCATTATGCATCTTGAAGACAAAAAAACATAGAACGAGAAAAAATGTTGGCCCTAGCACACAACACCCCGCTTAATTTCTTTATAGCGCTTCCACTGTAAATCTAGTTCCAGTGAGAGGGATGATTCCTATAGAGCCATGCTTCATTCACGAGTCTCCACAACTACACGTTAATGCCTGCGAGCGTGCATCCTCGTTACCATTGTCAACGAATGTGTTACACAATCTGTTGTGCCATCAATGTAGTTGGGGGCATCTAACTAGATCTTTATTTGGTGTGAAGGTTAGGATCCCTTGTTCAACGTGGATCCTTGCTCGGTTCATGTTAAGTATCAAAATGTGCTTGTCATCTTTCTTTGTGCATTGGATGCCTCCATGTGACAGGACACCACACCATGATATAGCATTAACAGTACCCTGGAGTTTGTGGAGTTTAGTGTACATGAGTCTTAAGCTCCCAAAATCTTACTTTCTGAGAGTTTTTCTTGCCCGAGTCAGATGAGCAGAGACATCAATGTAATCACAACGTGGAAACCAAATAACTTAACTTTACTTTCATATTATTAGAAACAACATGCATTTTCTTGAAGTCTCCTTAAAAGATGCATCACAATCTATCTTATAAGGTTCGTTAGGATTTCATATTAGTAAATAATTTTACATTTTACCAATATTATGAACTTTTTCTGTAAATGTACCACCACCAAGACTAAATATATAATAAGTGCCACGAAGCACTTGTTTAGAATAATTATTTACAAAGGAGTGGATTTGTACTTTCTATCAAAACATTATTTTCTATTTCTATTTCTACTCCCATTGCTCAGCTCTTGTACGATCTACTCGGATCACTCTAACTCACTTATGCCATAGTGATCGTGTTACGTGGCTTAGCGGCTTAATAATATATAGTATGGATATTTTTGGCGCCTCCTAGAACCATTGTTGCTTAATAGTAAACTCTTTAATTTTCAATACAAAGTATCTCATCACCAATGAGGGCATGGCGGCTGGGTAGGGTACTGGTGGGGTGAGGATGCCCCCCCCCCCCCCCCCCCCCACCCCACCCCACCCCCCCTTCTTCAAAAAAAAAAAAAAAACACACCACCACAAAGACTCCAGTCAGGCCCAACCCCCAGTACCCTATGCCTGACCAGAGGATGAAGAGGATAGCCTCGAGCTCGCCGGTTATGGAGAAAGGGGAAGGACAGGTCAGCAGAAATACCATGCAAATTATTGCAATTCCCTCAACTTGCGAACTGCATACATCTGCCATCATATACAGATATGCCACTTGGAAACAAATGATCCGTACTTATGCTGAGTGCTCACCATGTCGTTGAAATCTTCGGTAGCATAATTTTCGCCGATGATTGAGAGTAACATGGAACATGCATGCCGCACGCACAAACATATATAGTTTGATCCCACATGTAACGTTTTGACCATTGACATATATACATACTACCCTGTTCCATGTACATGCCACATGCTAATCTGCTCTGTTTGGTGTCTATCCGTGCTTTAATGTGCCACATTGAGGACGAGAACTATACAGGCTTCTAGAAGATACCATGGCAAGGCTAACAAAAAAACACTTATTGCTGCTTATAGTTCTCGTCCTCGATGTGGCTGACCTCCAAGACGTAATCCCTCATCAGCTTTGTATTGGCCTCATCAACCATCTGCAGGCCATGAAAGATAAAATCTGTTAAAAACAGTAATCAGTAGGGCTAAACTTGTCCCGAAAGTGTACTCAATATTTTTAGTTCAGACGGCTCAATGTATGAAGTAGAAATCTAATTACAGATTTTACTGTCACACATTGGTACACTGAAAATGTGGAGCCAGAATCATAATTAACAAGTAACAAACCTCGAAAGACAACTTCTTCAGATTGTCCCACTCGAAATCAGACTTGACATAAGCAGATCGGACCTGCAGCTCCATGAGTTCATCTTAGACATCCGTGTAAAACAGGATAATAAAGAAGTAAAGTTCAGAAGAGGAGTTTCTGAATATCGTCAGTGCTTACCTCTAGAATCCTCATGGCTGTTTCGAAGGCAACCGAAACAAGAGATGAACCGTTAGTGATTCAGACCACAGAATCAACTAAACAGAACAGCATGCACTGTACTCAGAATATAGTTAAGCAGGCTTACCCAATCCCTTGTGTCTCGGCGACTCACGTATCAGCTTCTTGCAGAAAGTTTCAGCGTCGTCCAGGGAGGTCCGGTTGACAAACTCCTTCAGCTCAAAGTATGCCTCCCGGTTGTAACTCTTCCATCAAAGCCAAAATGAAAAAGATAAAAAGAATTAGTAGGAGCAATCATATGCCAGATGAAAGTACAGTAAGTTGTGTATATGTAGATAGCCATATACATAGAAAATAATCTGCAAAAGGCGCACATGGCAAGACGGTCAGAGAACAACTGGATGTGAACTTTTAATACTTCAGAAAAAGTGCAAAACCATTGTCATTTCTGATACTTTGCCGAACTTAAGGTCACATATAGTGCACTCTCCTCTCTCTCCTTTGTTTTTTGGTTTATCAACATGTTTTGGGGTTGTCTCACTCAAGGTTAGATTGACATGACTATTGACTAGCAGCGAACAGAAAACATATAAAATGGAGCAAGTATACAGCTTGCAACAAGCAGGATCGAGGGAAAAAAGGGCAACCTCGAGCTGCGCAAGCACAATCCTGACGGCCAAGTAGTTGAAGAAGTGCTGCAGGTTAATGGCCGCCTTCTTCTCCGGCGAGCCCTCTCCGAACCCTGAACCGGTCGCCAGAAAATTACCACGAGCAGTCAGCGCACCCAAGTACTCACAGGCACAACGTACACACGCACACTGACTCAATAGTCAACGCACAACGTCTTCTGTGAGATTTCTACAGGGTTCCTGGTCACTCAATCAACTGTAAAGAGGCCTAGAGAATAGGGAGCTAGAGAAACAGAGCACGTAGGTTCCAGAAGGCAAATGATTACCGGGGACGTACATCTTGCTGCACCGGAGCGGCGCCACGAAGCTCCCGAACCGCCGCCGCCGTAGTTCCGTTGCCGGGACTGCACGCCGGTGACCCCCAAAGGAGGCGGCGCCCTGGAGAGAAACGACAGCGCGACACTCCATGACAATGACAGCTTCTCCTCTGCTCTGAGACTGTGTGAACAGAACGAGCCAGGCAGCTTCAGCTTCTCCTCTGCTCTGGTACATTACTGGCGGTCCCGGAGATTTTTGGCGGGGACAGACAGGTCCTGCACCACAAGTGCATCGATGTCAAAAGGGATAAACGCGCGTGAGTGCAGTATTATTAACCAGGACTTCGGAGCCGGAGAGAGATATTTTCTTTCCGTTCCGGCAGTTGCGCTTTTTCCAATCGGAGGGTTAGTTTTCTTCTTTTTTCTTTTACCAAAAGATGCCCAAAGACATCTTAAATCTGACTTGTATTAAGGAAAATAAGACACGATATAGAGAAGACAAAGACAAAAAAAAAAAGAAAAGTACAATCAAATTTGACGAAGTCTTCTATTCCGCCTGAACCATCGTAACCATAAAGATCTGAACAAACCCAATCACACATAGGCTTTTGAAGACCGCAGTAGTTGTCCGTCCCGTAGAACGGATCTTTGCAAGTGCAAAAAAAATATCGGACGAGCTGTGCCCCGAGTCTGATCCACATCTGCTTCCGCGCTGTCAACCGTCGACGCGACCACATCCCTTACAAGTCCTTCACCAGTGCCGAAAGGAACACTGCAGCGATAAAGAGAGAGCCAGAGTACCATTATTCCAAGTAGAGCCGCCATCACATTCGTCTGGACGACGATTCTATATACACCAAACCCATCGCCCATCGCATCCTCAAGGAAGAAACCATAAGAACGAGATCAATAAGGAACTAACACAAGACGAATTGTCATCACCACCACAATTACCGAATAGACAAAAACTACTAGATCTACTTGATTGGTTGGATCCCCCTTCCCTCTTCTCACCGGTGGCTAACCGGAGGAAGAGGGAGGGGGATCAAGCAGATGCGACGGCTAGGGCTTTTTTTCTTTTTAGGAGCTCGTAATTGGAGGGTTCGTTTTCCGTTGGCTTGCTGCCGAAAAAAATGGGAGACAAAGATATATATGAAAAAATGGGTGGCAACTGATGACCGGGAGATCTTCCTGTGTCTTCATCATATTTCCATTGGTGGATTGGTGTTAAATCGACTTTGTGTACACCAAAGAGGACCAGAGATCTGAGAAAACGAGCAGCCTCTTGGCCAATAATATCTAGAAAATCGTAAAAGTTGATAACATGAAAATGCTTTTACTAGATTTATCGTGAAACGAACTTTCATAATATATAATTGTCTTATTTTGAAATAATATATATTTTTAAATATTATTGGTTAAAGTTTAAAAAAATAAACTTAGGACAAAACTAAATGTACACTATATTCCTGGACAGAGGGAGGAAACCGCTCGCGCCGGTGTATCTCCAAAACACGAGTTATCTACCCGCATATTTTGCACAGCTAGCATTGATTTACCATGAAAAAGAAATAAATTGGAAGTTCCATTAAATAACCACGAATAAAATAGTGATCAACTTGGAAAGATTGTGCTAGATACAACATCATGCGAACCATTGTTTAGTGAAATAAGTAGGTCTAAGAACAAAGATTAATGAACTTGAGTGTTCAAGATGTACCATTTTCTATATAGTTGAATTGGAACAAATATTTCAAGTTGCTTTCATGGAAAGCAAAGAAAAATCTAGAACTTGATATTAGAATTGCATGACCTTATTGGTGCTGAGATGCTTTTGTATTGAAGGTTTAAGAGTTTACCAATAAGCAACAACTTGGAATTTTATACCATAAGAATCACACTACCCCTTTATACGAGGTACCAAAAACGATAGTCAACACTATATCAAGCCACTAAGGCATACAAGTCACCATGGCTGGACTGAATCGGAATGATTATATTTCAAGTATATCATACAAGGCACATGAGTGATGGGAGTAGAAATACAAAAAGAATATATTTTTTTTGAATGGAAGCACACGTTTGCAAATATTATTCTATGTTGCTTGGCACAAATGATTGAGACTAATGCTAATGGTACATATACAACAGTAGTTCACAATATTTATCGTATTTAAAACAAATTACCAACCTAAATCATAATGTAACTTTATAAGCTATATTGTGATGTATCTTACAAGCAGACTTCAAAGAAAATGCATGTTGTTTCTAATAATATGAAAGTAAAATAGAGCAAAAACTAGTATATAAAAAAATTTCATAGAGATGGACTTCAATTCATCACTTGTTACCCGTAGGTCATGATGGAGTGAAATTGCTTTAATTAGATATTGTCATAAAACTGACAAATATTTGGCCCCATAAAAGGATGCACGGAAGGTCATAGTGTAAAATTGTATATCTCCAAAACCCTAATAAGGCATTCCAAAAGCACCACTTCTATCTCATTTGTCAGGTTGGGACAAATTTCAAATTGATGTTTTACGGTGACAAAGCTTGCAAGCGCCTAGGGTTCTTGGAGGTTTATAGACAAGAAGGTACCCTGAAGTTGCATGTGTCTGAAATTATTTGAGTTTGGTGCTGTTATGACGCAACAATCGCTCTTATCTTTTACTTGAGACAAGACGTACCCTCAAAAAATAAATAATTTGAGAGTTTGAGGCACACGTATATTAAAATTCACACACAAAGTCTAGAGTATAGTTAATCATTGATCTCTTACAAGGCAAAGAAAAATATTACTTGCTTTTCAATCTCTGCATCGTTGTAGGGCACTGGTTTACCGGTGCAACTCCAAGTCTCCAATAGTTCTACGCCATGACTACTTGAGCTCCTTCCATGGCAACTTGGTAATTAGTTTGTGAAGTAATTCCGTGACGATTAGATAAAACATACCAAAACTGCTATGTTTAGTGATGGTAAAAACATGCCTCTGGGCACAATAAATGGGGCCCAAAGCACAGTGAGGACACTGGAGTTCCATGAGCTGTACAGGTCGTGGATACATGCCTCTGGGTATTACGCTTGATGCCCTGTTTGGTTGATCAGCTCACAGGTCTCGTGTTGCCCGCTGTGCCATTGCCAACCAATTTTTGATGCACAGATGCATTCCCCTCTGGCTAGGGCCCGACCCCCAAGTGTTCCGAGCTCAAGGAGAGTCAAACTGTTAAAACTTGAATGCCGATTTTCCTAGTTTCCTGTAAAAAGTTCGGAAAATTACTCTGTGAGCACATGGCCCGTTGCACCCCCGGTAGTTGCCGTTATTGTCTACGAACGGCGTGAGCCGGGTAGCTACTAGCTAGTAAATGAAGCGCGCAGCGCGCGGTGTCAGTTTGGTGGTTGTTGTAAAATAATTACAAAGAAAGAGCAGCTTGTCTTCCTCCTCTGTTTGCTGACCTCCTCTACCCTTCTCGGTGCTTGGAGGATGGCACAGCGCGGATGCGCGCATGAGCACCATGTCCAATCACGGTTGCTCCTGCTGTCACTGCCGATGCTGCGCTGCTGGATTTGGCTCCTCGTTGCACAAAACAAACCCAGTGAACCCACCTTCATCGAGTTTTGCCACCGCCACCGAGCTGTATCGAGGTGCGCGCGCTCATGGCTGAGCTCGCCGTGGGATTTCCCCGGCAACACCTACAACCTCGTCTCCCGCAACTACAACCTCGTCATCTGAATCTTGTCATCTGACCACTTGCCATGTCGATCAGCAAATACACAACCACATCCCGCACGAGCCCGGCGGGACCTGCGCGTCGGTGCCGGTTACGCGACCTGGAGCTCGCCGTGGAGCATCATCTGCCTGGGCGTCCAGGGCTGTCTGAGCTACGAGCGCGGAGCTTGCCGTGTCCATGTGCGCCATTCGTGGATTCGACCTGCATGCCGCCCCTGCTCGTGCCTCGCTGCCGGCTGACCGCACACCTCACGCGCCGCCGCCCCAGACGCCACTTGGGCAATAGGTGTTCAGCTTGGCCCTTCAGCAAGAACATTGCCACATATTTGGAGTGTTTGTTGTTCGATTTGATAGCGATTGGGTAAACTAGTTGTTCGATTTGGATGTCCATGGTGTCAGACTTGCTTCATGAACAGCCTGTTACGCGAACGCCGTCACATTGAAGTAGTAGAATGCTGTCGCATCAAGGCGCCGAGTGTCCGTCTTCATGGGTTGCTGGTGCGGGGGCAACCCACGCCCCTAGCGCCTCACTGCTTGCTGCCTCCGCCGTCCCCGCCCGCCCCGCGGGCGCGTCGAGGAAGACGAGGGCGTATCCTGGCTCCATGAGCGGAGGTCGGGGAGCCGCGCCGGGCATGCCGTCGAGGCTCTGCCGCGGAGCGCCGCGCCAAGGTAGCGGTGGCTGTGGAGCTCTCCGCGCGTCCTACGCAACCATCGAGGTCTGTGCCCGTCATGGATGCCGGCACGGTCGAGCTTTCATGGAGGCACCGATGAATTCTTGGTGGATGGATCTTTCAAAATAATCCTTGTTGGTGGATGGGGAAGAAGGCTGGACCACTGCACCAGGGGTAGGTGAAAAATTACCAGACGCATGCGGCCTACTAGACGCCGTGGTAGGTGAGGAGTGGTCAGAAAAGATAACGCCCAACAGACGTCGTTTGCCTCTTTGCACGAATCTCTTCAGAGCAGAGCCCTGCAGACCGCACGATGCTGGGTGGGCACTTGTCAATGTGCTCACGGAATTCACTCTCAAAAAGTTCTTAATCAGTAATTACTGAATATAGTTCCCTTGTCAAAACTTGATGATGATGGGCAGAACTGCAAAGCACTCTTCGACTTTCAGCGATCGGAATCAGTGGCTGCAGTAAAGTTTATCGACCCCTAGCTAGTTCCATTTTCAGTCTGTCCTAGAACACCAGGAGTTGTCAGCATGAACAAGAATTAAGCGAAAACGCAACGTGAAATCTTTAGTCTCTATGCGGTTGACACTTGTCCGGTCCGCCAAGGGGCTCTTTCTTCCTTTGACTGTCCGACCACGGCATACAGCCCAGATCAGCCCCCGGCCTCCTTCTTAAAAGCCGTGAAGGTCGGTGGCCGGCGAAGTAGCGTCGAGCTCGCGGTGAGACGAATTCTGCCGTCGTCGGTCTTGTTCTGGAGAGAGAGAGAGAGAGAGAGAGAGAGACCTCCGGATCGGATCGACACGGTTGAATGCCGTGGCCATGCATGGGTTCGGCTGATGCGTGCTAAATTGCTCCAACGCGCTCAGAGCGGCTCGCAAACAGTGAGAGTGAGACATATGAATAAATCCTACGTACAAAAGCGGAGCTTCTGGACGGCCTAGGCATATTGCCGTGGCATGCATCACGTATCAGGAGGCAACCGGACGACACCTCGTTGTAGTTGCTCGAAGTAGTCGGTCGCCGGAATCGCCGTGGCATGCATCAGGAGTGCGGCGAAGGCGGAACGTGTGTTTCGGGCGTGGTGCGGTGCGGCTGTGGATGGCGAGGAGGACGCCAGGCCTCGACGCGTTTGATCTCTCGAGCTGGCCGTCGGGCGAGAGAGGCAGGCCTGAAATTAAAATCTGCGGCGTCGATCCCGCTCGTCGCGAGCCACCAGGGCAAATTAAATCCGGCCTGACGGGTACGCCGGCTGCGAGGACTATGAGAGCATCGGCGGACACACGCACGACGCTCAGTCGCTCACACCGACACCTGCAAGCCGAGACACAGTGTTCAGGATTGAATGAAAGGAGTACACTATGGGAGATCAACGCTTCTCCAATCAACACCGCCAACCTCACACTTCCACATGGCTCAGGGGTCGAGCATCCATCCAATGTTCAGGTTGAGGTACATGATTTTAAAGTTAACAGAGCAGGTGCCCTGCTGTTTCATTTAGGAGAAGAAAGAGGAGAAACAAATGTTCAGTACAAGCATGCTGACAAAGAAACAGAGAGAAACACACAACTAGCTTCAGGTCAGCTTGTGATATTTTTCAGTAGGGAACTTAACGGTTACTTTACCGGTCTTAAATTCTGTAAAGAAAAAAATCATAAATTGTGAATGTTTATGCTCATTTTCGTTTAAATTTTAACGTACCAAAAATAGGAAATGGACACGGACATGTTAACCTGGTGGAGGGTCAAGAGATACAGTGCGTAAATAGACATCAAATGAAATTTACACGTCTTATCACTCAGCGTAGCACAAGGCCAAGAAACTTGGCTTATAACCAAATCATCTCTTTTAGCACATGCTTGCAGCCGATGTATATAACATTGGGAATGTTCACCCTAACTGAGATTTCCCTTATCTCTCACGCAATAAAAGAATAATTCCAGTTTCATGAAAAAAGTTTCCTTGTACATTGGGCAAGTTCCACACTTAATTAATACAAAAAGGTTTCATCTTGCAATAAAAAGAAGGGGCAATTGCAAATAAACCACACTTTTGTAGTCTAATTGTGAAACAACCATTGATTTTCAGATTTTGCGATTTTACCATTGATTTTCAAAAAGCAATGGTAATCTTGCAAAATAGTATTGTGATTTTACCATTGATTTTCAAAAAATCAGTGGTGATCTTGCAAAATCTGAAAGCAATCTATGGTGATCTTGCAAAATCTTAAAATCAATGGTTGTTTCACAATTAGAGTTCAAAATTGTGGTCAAAATGCTATTGTCCCTAAAAAGAAAGTGTTCTGCCTGTAGGGAAAAAATATCCACACATACATACTAATTATTCCAGCCTTACCAAAAGCATTTTTTTTGTTACAATAAAGGGAGGTCCCCTAGGCTTTTATTTCAGAAACCAACAACCTTTACCAAAAACATTGTTCCACACTTCCACCTGTAAGAGTAAAACGTTTTAGAAAGGTGAATAATATAAATAAAATTCCCAAGCTCAAATAAAAAGTTTTACCTTCAAGAAAAGAATTACATAAATTTGATTTTTTTTATAGAAAAATATGACGGAGTGATATGCTAATCTTAGGCAGGGAGCGAATCTGTATAACAATAGAGCTCCTTACTTAGTCCAACACCTCGATGCATTTATTGAAAGTTATTATAATAATGAGTAAACATGAAACAAAATCAGTAACTCATTGAGAAAGGCTTTTAAAAAAAAAAAAAAACTCATTGGGAACTATCTCTTGAGAAATTCAGGTAAGTCTAAGAACAAGAGCAATGAACTTGCATTGAGTGTTCTAGATGTATGATTCTCTTGCTTGATTTTAACTTCATTTCGAGTTGCCATCATGGCAAGGAAATAGAATTGTAGAACTAGATATTAGTAGCATGACTTTATTAGTTCTGAGATATTTTCTATTGAACGGCTAAAAGTATTCCAATAACCAACATCTTTGTATTCTGTAGAATTATATTAGCCCTGCATCGAGGTGTTGGACTATACAATATTAAGTCACTGAGCCACATAACTCATTATTGGATAGGTGAGTTATTAGAGTGACCCACGAGAGAGTTGAGTGATGAGTATAAATATAAAAAGAAATTGATTTGTTAAAAGAAGGTTACAAAATATGCTCCATTTTAAATTATTGTCTTAAATAAGTACCTTGGCACCCCTGATTGAGACTCAAGTAATTAACTTTATTAAAATGGTTTACTAACCTAAAATCATAATGTCATAATGTAACTTTATAAGGGATATCGTGATGCATCTCATTAGAAAAAATCAAGAAAATGGATGTTGTTTCTAATAATATAAAAGTAAAACTTAGTAATTTAGTTTCATGATGCCATAAATATCAAAGTATTTAGTCCTCTTGCTTTCTCAATTAGTAGCATCACAAGAAAAAAATTAACCTTGCAACACACACATGTTAGCTTCCACTAACTTTGGGGCATAGTTGCTCACCATGATCTTCCAATGATAAAATGTACATTAACAAATCGTTCAAATCAATTACTTAATCAATGATCATCAATAGAGCCTCATTTAAAGGTTTTTGCGAGCAGAAGTATTAGTTGGTGGGTTTTATGAGGCCACATAAACTAAAAATTGCACAACGTGCTCTACTTCAGTTGTACTCATTATGTGTAATATAATACTTTGTAATTATCAATGAAATAATCAAGACAAGTGTTTCCTATCTTTGTTGTGTTTTTTTCTATTTTGTATACTTAGTATACTTCGGCATGCCTAATTGTTATTAATTATATGTCGTCTTACATACTCGTTGTGTTTTATTTTAATGAAACATATGCTTCTTACTCTTTGAGTTATCTATCTAATTGACCAGTATATCTCTATTTTTAAATTGGAATGTGCATGGTTTAAACGAAGGGGCTCGCTGAGACAGTGCCTGTGGTGTGTTAAACTCGTTGCAATGTGCAATTGCTTCAAAATTGAATTAACATGTATGTGGAAACCTATTACAAATCAGTGGACACATAAAACAACTTGGATGCTACCTCTGTTGTGGTTGTCGGTGTCCACGCAGCACATAATAGTCTTAAGGACAATTATCTCTGCGATCTGGTTAAAATGAAGAACTATGTTAGCCCTGCCACTTTGTTGTTCCTACTCCTAAGCATCCTAGAATTACTGAGTCTTCCTAAGAAGTAATTTTTTCCAGATGATATTTGCGAGTCACCACAAAAACCCATCATTTGCGACCATAACATGTAAGTTACACATTAATTATCCCCTGAAGAAACAAAGCATTTTGGGCAGGACCACAAAGTTACTCAATCAATTGTTAAAGTTCTTATATGTTCTTGATTGCCCATGTGATCTGTTACGTGTGCTCAAATTTAGATGCTGGTCGCCGAAGGAAGAGTGCAACAGTTGATGTGTTCATGCTTCCTTGTGTGCCCTTCTTGCGCTCAAAATATATATAGTAGTGGCACCCCAGAATACTGATTTCCACGGAACTGCAAACGAGATTGGACAGAGATAGAGGTGGTTGCGAAAGGGCCACCCGATGAAGTACGGGTATTTCTTAGTATCTAGAGGTGGTTCCACGGAACTACAAACGAAATTGAACAAAGATAGAAATTGTGTACGTGTGTTCATAGGGGTGAATATGCGTGCGTTGTGAGTGTCTGAGTTGTACTGTGTAATCGCAAAAAAAATTGCTAAATGGTACTTTGGAAATTGGAACGGAAGGGGAGATATTCTTCCTGTTTTGAATTTTTAATAGCAACATGAAAGACATGGGTGATGGTTCAAACAAACAAACTTTTTTTCTCGAGCACGCAGAAAAGTTGTGTATCAAAATATTAAAAAGAAAGAATGTGTAAGACTTCGTACAACTTTTTTGCTCGTTGACACTCCACAAAGCCAAAAATCTTCTGTCGTTTTTTTTTTTTTTATCAAAAGTTGCATTTGACATACATTGGCTTACTTGGGTGGTTTGAATGATGTTGCAGAAGACATGTCTGCAAACTGGGCTGCGTTTGGTTGTTTATGTTTCTTGTTTTGGAACCAACCATTCTGATTCGAGTCTCCTTGCATTTATATAGTTATTTATTCATTCAATGATATGTGACGTGCATGAAATTAATTTGTTAATTTTTTGTAGCATTTTTGGTCTGAAATTCGAAGTAATAAATTAGGATCAAAAATCTGAATGTTAACTAAACTTTGAGAAGAGCACAACACTGGCACTTGGAGTTTCTGTATCAGATTTTGCACAGCAAAAGCAGTAACAGTGCGTGCATCCTTCTCACATACATTCCACGAGCTGCTTTACTCAGCCGACGACAGATTCTCGGACGGCACTCACGATGCATCTTGCTTGACGCGAGCTTCAGCTGCCTGCACTGCAGCGTGGCACGACGCGATCGTTGTTAATTAGCTTAGTTTGCATTCTTTCATCTGGCGTCGTCAGTCGGAAACACTCCCTCTTGTTGCGAGCCGCGCGAGCTCACCATCCGTTCGGTCGTTGCACTGTTTCTGTTCACAGCGTGCGATGCTGCTGTGGATCCTACCCGGCGTCCCGCGACGTGACGATCCTGAAGAAGGTGCTCACCGGCGACGTCACCGACCTGCGCCGCCACCGAGATCACCTGCTCCCGCACGCCGTCGCAGCTGCAGATCCTCCACCAGACGTACTGCGCCCGCTTCGGCTGCTCCTTCGAGCACGACGTTACCGAGCACACCTTCGGCGACCACCAGCGGCTGTTCCTATCCGTCGAGAACTGAAAATTGTTGTTCCTGACGCCGCTGAACCCACCCATAACATACATGCAGTTGCAGCTGCTGCTGTCGGCGACCAGCGGCTGGGCACCGACGAGAGTACGTGACCCCTCTAATGTGCGCCACGTGTCCCGCAGCCTCGACCGTCTCCCCGCGTCGGCCGTTCCCTCGCCTGCATCCCCACAGCCTCCGCCCACCACGTATGGAAACTTCTGTATGCCAATCGCAGGAATATGATGCTCGCCTGTAATTGATGGTCCGGTTTAATTTGCATCTCGTGCAGCGAGACTGACAAGTTCAATGATCTTCGAGATGCCATCGATCGATCGGGCGTGTCTATGACACGTGATGTCCGGCCACCACAATCACTGAAAACACCCAATGAGAGATTTAGGTTATAATATCTGACTCAATCTCTTTTTCCGCTTGAGCTCTTCAGCACCCTCTCGCCCCCGCGTCGTCCCTCTCGGGCGACTCGGGCGGAAACCCTAGCTCAACCCGCCGCCACCTTCCCCTTCCCCTCCACAGCTGCGCCGCCGCCAGAGTGCCGCGCCGCCCACGCGTGCAGGCGCAAGGACGGCGACGGCGAGGCGTTTTTCTCTTCCAAGGAGCTCCGCCGACGCGAGCTCAAGGGAGACCAGGCGGCATGGTGGACTTGCGAACGTTGCGTCCGGATCTGGGCCCCTCACAACCGGATTCGGCATCGGAGTGGTGACGGAGAGTCAGATCTGGAGTCTTCATGGCCAGATCCGGCGTGGTTTGGCGGCAGGGCGCGGGGCTGTAGGCTGGCTGAGAGGAGAGGTGGTCGCTCGCGGCGGCGAGCACGATGGTGGCTGCGAGCAAGCGGCGCGCGCTGCAGGAGTGGCACGAGGAGGACGGTCGCGGCGTGCGTGCAGCGCGTGAGGTGGCCGCAGGCAAGACGGCGCCGCGGCGTGGTGCTAGGGGAGGTGGCGCGGCGGCGCGCGATGGAAGGCGCGCACGGAGTCGGCGCTGTGGCGCGCACAGAGGCGGTGCGACGGCAGCGACGTGGCTGTGCGCACTGCGAGGCGGATGGAGGCCGGCGGTGGTGCTCCAGGTGGGAGATGCAGTCCATTAGGGGTAGGCCATTCAGGGTGAGGTGTGGAGGTGCGCGGCTGTGGTATGGTACTCGTGGTGCGGTGGTGCGTGGTTGAGGTGATGTGGTGGTGCGGCAATGCGCGGTGGTGGTGCTGGGGTACGCGGTTGAGGTGCCATGGTGGTGGTGCGACGATGCGCGGTGGTGGTACTGTGGTGTTGGTGTTGCTGTGGTGCGTGGTTGAGGTGCCTGGTGGTGCGACGGTGCGCGGTGGTGGTGCGGTGGTGCGAGGTTGTGGTGCTGGGATGGTGCGGCGGTGCACGGCTGTGGCGCTGGTGGTATTGTGGTGAGGTTGTGGTGCTGGTGGTGAGGTTGTGAGCACCGGAGATGCTGGTCCGGTGGTGGTGTTGTGCTGCTGTCATTAACATCGGCGACGAGCGGTCAGAGTGGAAGCTTCTGATGGTGTGGCGGCGAGGTGTTGTCCTTGGCATTCTTGCAGCGTGGTGGGAATAGTCAACATGAATGACCAGATGTGCGGGGCGTTGGGCGTAAGTCTGCTCGGTTTTTGCCGGTGTCGTTCTCCTCGTTGGAGGCGTTGTCGAAGGGCCCTGCACATTCTAGTCATGAGGTTTTCTCCTGGTGTAAACCCAAGATCCAGTTGGATTGGGCAACGGCGGCGTCCTTGGACGTCTTCACCTCGTTGGAGGCGTTGTCTTGGAGTCTCCTCGCCATGTTTTCATTGTCCACTTTCGTTGTCAAGAGTGACTGTGTCATTGCCTCGCTTGGTGGTTTTTGCCATAGTTTCCACCGATGGACATAAGGTTGTTGGAACTTTCCCGCGGTCCGTGTCTCCTTTTATCGACCGGTCGCTCCGAAAGTTCGTAGTTAGATCCTTTTTCTCTTTCGTTTGTATGGTTTGGCCTCGTTTCCCTCAATATGAGGCACCTTCTTCTTATTAATACAAGCCGGAACACTTAGTTTCCGGATTTTTCGAAAAAAAAGTTATAATATCTAGCGGCGTAAGGGCTAAGGAGTTAATTACTTCAGCAATCTTATCTACTATTTCTTTATAAGTGCAACCAACAAAAGGTCCATAACTCCCAATTCTCTGCGACCACAGCGAGCCACATCATCACTTGAATTTTAACCATTAGATTGGATGTCAGAACTCTCATCTATCCGTTCGTTATCCTGCAATGTTCACCCAGCTCCCAAGTTGGCACCGTACTGCAATGGCCCTCCAGCTCGCAACGCCATAACTCTTCTTCCTTCTTTCCTCTTAAGCTGCTGAGAAACTGCTGTCACCAATGGGCAATCAAGAGGCTTAATGGCCTGATTCTTCTACCACTCAGGTCATTACCCCTTCAGTTAGCCCGAAATCAAAGCGGCAATGAAGTCTCCACTTGCTCTTCTGGATATATAATCAAGGCGAGTTCCCAAAGTACAGGTTTTCTAGCTTCGCCACCAGCAAGAAGAGTCTTTGAGCACTGATTATGAAGCCACTTCTTTTTGGTACGCTTGGGCCCTTTTGAATTCATGTCCTACTCCTACACACTCGCCATGGCTGCTGCATTGCAGTCCACGTTCATCAATTGTTCTAAAAGAAGATGCGGTGATGAATTCGTGTTTGTGCTAGCCAAGAGCTATGTGAACAAATAGTTATAGCTGTATCTCTGGGCTGTGAATTAGTTCGGCTTTGCTTCCCTTTTCATTTTTTCATGTAGATTATACACGTCAGCACTTTGTTCCCCTTAATCTCCCTTGTTATGTATGCACTCTATGCAATGTAGTGTTATATATTTCTGTCAAATTGGTTATGCAGAGCGCATTCAAATTTGTTATGCATCTTTAAGTCTCAGTTAAATTCTCTTCTACGCTGGTCTTTCCTGCAGACTGAAAAAGATGTGGTCATTCCTTCAAGTGGCCATCACAGCAGACCTGTGAAAAATTCTGCATGGTAAGGAACAACATTCAATGGCACACCATTTGCTTTCATTGCTTATTTTTCCTCTTTTAATACAGGAAATCTTCTTTCATTTCCTTCAAATGTCCATCCTCGCCTGCTCCCGTATTTTCTTTACTTTCTTCTATCTATTTTTTGAACATATTTTCATTTTTTGTATCATGCCTCAGGATATTATGTCGAATGTTCGCTGCAGTCCATATTGCAGACATTTTTGACCGCCGACAACCAATTCGATGTTCACATCTTTCCTCTGGACTGAATACCTTGAGCCATCTTTCATAAAAGGAACATTTATACAATTATATAATTCATAAATAATTTACTATTACTCTCATATGAAGTGCATATCTTCATTTTAAGTGAGACTAAAGCTACAAGATGCATACTTCAGGATGCTTTGGTAGATTTTTTTCCACTCCATTAGTTTTTTTTCTTCTGGGGAAGATACTCTTTATCAACTAAAGAAACCTTCGTACGGTCTCCATGCATGTTAAGTTCACATGCTTGCAATAAGGAACTTTTCATCTTCCTTTCAGGTTTCAATACAATTCGCTAACAGAGGCCATTGTGCATAAATTGTGCTTCTTTGCTCATTCATTCAACGTCCTTATAGAGTTTCAACAATTCCCGCAACAACGTGCGGGGCATTCATCTAGTATCTACTAATTGGAGGCTCTTTTTGGAACCTCCACGTTAATCGGAGAAAAATCCTAAAAATTACAAAAAAAAAGAAAGCAAAACATCCGTCTGTTAATTTAGATGTTTAACAACCCGTAACCATTAGATCTTATGCAATCCTTCCCACATCTCACGTAATGGAAGCTTCTAGGCTAGGTTATCATTGTATCACGGGACGCTATGGCTACGGGAGGAGGCAGAACAGGGCGCAGCACCGCCGCCACGGCACGCCCTGTATTGCGAAACTATGGCTACGGTAGAAGGAGGCTAAGCAGGGTGCTGCACCTCCGCCACCACGGAGCATGAGGAGGCGCTCCGGCAGGCTGCCTCAGGCTCATGCGTCAGATCGCTACCCACCAGCCTAAATGGTCCATGGCGTCTCCAGTTGAGTATTTAGCCTATTCGTAGATTAGTCCTGATTAATCGAGTTTGTTCCGTTCTGCTTTAGGAGATTCATCTGCACTTGGATCGAGTTTCTTTTTTGCTGGGCAACAACTTCAGGCACTTCTCGGCCACAATAGCTAGCAGAGATCGGAGATAAGGGCAAGGAGCAGCAGTTGCATGCATCCTGACGCACCTGCAAGCCAAGCCGTATCCAAGCACAAGAACTGTACTCCAGCAGCTCGAACTCCAATACCTCAAGGTGAAGCCTTTCGTCTGAAGAAAGATAACAGTATAACACTCAAGGTGAGGCCCGTGTCCATAGCTTCCTGATGCGTGTGTTTTTTTGGTGCATGTATAGGTGAGGAAGGAACTGGATGCTGCAGCTAGATGTAGCCTCATGGAGATCTTCAAAGCCCTGTCCCCTGTCTCGCTGCCATGTTAATGGTGACACAGCGCAAGCATATATAGGGTATCAACTCTGATATGCTACGGCTACTGCCCGCCTTTTCTGACTACTGTTGGTCACAATCATATTAACTGATCTCATGAGAAAACAAGAAGACATGAAAGAGGAGGAAAAAAATAAGAAACAGAAGACGACTAAAACGAGTTCACGGTTTTACTGCGGACTAGAACAAATGGCCTGGATTTGCCCCTATGGGATCTGGTGTCACAGGAGGACTGCACGTGATGGTCAAGCTGACTTTTCTTAGTTGCACATTTTCTGTTAATGTATTTCATCTCCAGAATCCTTCCTATGGGGAGAAAAAGGTTAGCATGTAATGGTACTCAATCACGCACAAGAGATTCTACACAGAGAGACAAAGGTGAGTGTCTAATTAATGCATCTTCATGTACTCCAGGGCTCCCTTAAGATTATACAAGTGATGTTCCTGTAAATCTGGAATAATCTTGGCATCCTGTCTTCTTACATCAAAAGTTCTGTTAGAAAATAAGAACTAAATTGTAATTACCAAATTAAATCTTCAAGCATGCTTGGATTTTGCAAACAAGAGATGCAACATGGTCGAGCATACAGAAAGCTAAGGTGATCTAACTGATTCCCTAAGCCCTCTACATCGACAAGGCAATATGCATCATCAAGGAATATTTTTTAATCATAGAATAAAATTATACTTTTTAAAAAATATTCTTCATCTCCAAGATCCTTCCTATGTTTTTCAAGTCTCCCTTTAGATTATACAAATGATGTTTCTGTAAATCTGGAATAATGTTTTTTTAAATAAAATTGGCCAATATGATTATGAATGTTGACATACTGAATGCTTACATCGAAAGTTAATTGTAGAAAATAAGAAGTAACTTCTAACTACCAAATCTTCAAGCATTCTCGGATTTTGCATACAATAGGCGCAACTTAAACGAGCATACTGAAAGCTAAGGTAATCTATCTAGCTGATAGCCTCATCCTTCTAGATCGATATACAAATATGCATCATCCAGGAATATTTTAACCTATAGAAAAAAAATAGTATTTTTGTCCTTAAACATTAATTTAGTTTGCTACAGTTTAATTCACATTACTAAAAAGACATACAACTGGTGTAAAGAGGTTTTGTTTTGTACTTTTCAGATCTCTAAAATTTTATATGTGTGTTATATTTGATAGTTGGGAATTGTAACACCCTAATTTTCAAATTTTTGAGTAGTTTAAAATTTTGTTAGAATTAATTAGGGTGTTAACATTTTTCTTATGCAAAAGTTATATTTTCTAAATTACATAATTGAATATAAGGTTTAATAGGGTGTTTGTTGCATTCATGCTGTTAGAAATGCATTTAGGATTTTATGGAATGCAAAGGTATTTTTAAAATCGTGTAGAAGTTCGTTTTATATTGTTTTGCGAAATCAGTAAAAGAAATAGAAAAGGAAAATCTTTTCCAGCCGCCAATGGGCCAAATTCCTCTTCCCCGGCCCATCATTTTTTTTCTTTTTCCTTTTTCTTTCTTCCCTCGGGCCGGCCTGCTCTTTTCTTTTTCCCCGCGGCCCAGCTCCACTTCCGGCCCAGCTCAGCCGACCCGGCCTTCTTCCTCCTCACGCCGTGCCCGACGCGGATTCCACCGCCGCCGCCTCCGACTTCCGCGCCGCGCCGGACTCTCCCTCCCCTTTCTTGCTCTCCAAGACGCCCTGCCCTATAAAACCAAGACCCCGGGCCCCCCTCGCGCTCTTTTTCCGTGAAGCTGCCGCCTCCCGCGCCCCAAACCCTAAGCGCCGCCGCCGCCATTGCCGCCGCCACAACGAGCTCGAGAACCCGCGCGACACCGCCGCCTCGGACGACGCAGACGAGCCTCCGACGTCGCCCGTGAACCGCCGCCTCTCATCCGCCCGCTCCCGCACTGCCTCGGCAACCCGAAGACCGCCCCGACGCCGCCGGACACCCGCCGCCGCTCCCCGTCGACGACCACCGCCTTCCGGACCCCGTCGACCCCACGCGACCGTCGAGGTGAGAACGCCGCCGCCTCCCCGTGCTTCCCGAGCACCCGCGGCGAGGTTTGGAGCACCGGAGCGCCGCCCCGCGCGTGCGCCGGCGATGCGCCGCCGTGCCCAGACGTCGCCGGTGACCCCGGTCCACCGTGGACCCGTGGACCGGCGGTTTCCCCTGGTGCACCGCCCCGTGGACCGAGTCCACGGGAATAAACGATTTAATTTAATTCTTTTAATTTATGACGTCAGCGTTGCGCAATAATTAGTATTTTCAGTAAAAGAATAATTCCTAAAATTCTTTAAAATGTATCTTTTGCACTTAAGCCCTTAACCTTTTATTTAATATTGTTTAGGTCCTGTATTTTTACAAAAAAACCCCTGTACTTTTCCTAAATTATATTTTAGTCCTAACTTCTTACACTTTAGCCCTAATATTTTCTATAATTACATTTAAGCCCTCAGAACTTTTCTAAAATTACAATTAGGTCCCTGTACGACCCTGTTTTAGTTCAAATAACCCTTTTAATTTCAAATGCTTATAACTTTTTACTCGTAGCTCCGTTTTAAGCGATTCTTGCGCTCACGTGATCGTAGGCTCGAGCTCTATCTTTTGGTACTGTTTTTGTAGTATGTTAGTACTGTTTGGTGTACTGTTTCTTATTTTGTTTGTTTGTGTGCTTCTTTATTGGATGCGATAAATAGGAGACGAGTACGTGAACTTCCAAGACCAAGTGTTTGAGGTCACCACTGAGCAGCAAGAAGAAGGCAAGTGTCCTTGACCATATTGATCCTATGTTTGAAATGTTTTGTTTGCAAACATGCATGCTTGTTTAACATTGAATCCCATGAGTCTATACCCTTTTCCATATCATTCCTTGTCGCCTTGTTGTGGTGTCTTGGTTTATGGGTTGATAGCGAATGCTTAGCCATGCTTTTGGGGTCACTCACCTAAGCATAATTAACGATGACTAATGGTTCACTTTAACTAAATAATTTGCTGGTAACTTTTTAGCAACATGGAACTCAGGATGGTGGATCTCCGTGAGCACCAAAAGGGTGGTGGATCTCCGTGAGCATCAACCTTGTTTGATTCTTGTTTGATACTTGACTAGTGGGTCTCCGTGAACACTAGTGTTGGTAGGTCTCCGTGAATACCAACGCCCGATAGGTCTCCATGAGTATCGGGGGATTGATGGGTCTCCGTGAGCATCAGTCATTTTGTGAGCTTGTTTTTGATGGTTTCCCCGTGAACAATACTTGTTAATGGATCTTCGTGAGCATTAATCATTTTTGTGATTACTTGTTAATGGATCTTCGTGAGCATTAATCATTTTTGTGATCACTTGTTAATGGTTCTTCGTGAGCATTAAGTTATGAAATTTATGAATACTTGTTCTTAAAACTTAAGACATATCATCTAGTAATATAGGTTGCTTTGAAAATGTGTTTAAAGAATAACTTGGCATTTGTGCAATTGAGTCCATGTTTAGCCTTTCTTGTTATAAGCTTTCATATCATAACTTTTCCCCCACTTGCGGAGTACGACATGTACTCACTCTTGCTATTTCCCCACGATGTTTTGTCATGCTGCTCAGAGGATGGTGGTGATTATTTCTTTGATGGTTATGGCGACTACATCTAGTTTGTGGAGCCCCCGGTCGACGTCCCTGTGGAGTTTTGGAGCTTTGAAGTCTTGCGCTAGCGTTTCGAGACTTCGAGTCGTTTGAGAACTTTGAGTCATTTGCTTAAATAAGGGTGTAATAAACTTTATACACTGTTTCTATTATTCACTTATGTCACTACATGTATGAGACTTGATCCTGGAATACATGTGCGGTTTTAAATAAAAACCGGGTGTGACAGGAATTTGGTGTTTTTACCCCTGATATCAAAGTCAATTGCGATTTTACCCCTGGTTTTTCAAACTGAAGCAAAAACTTACCCTTATTTACCCTTGCTTTGCTTCAAAACTAGGGGTAAAATCGCAACCATAGGGGTAAGTTTTTGCTTCAGTTTGAAAAACTAGGGTAAAATCGTAAAGTTGAAAAACGAGGGGTAAAAATGCAATTGAGATGCAAACCAGGGGTAGAAACGCAAATGCCCCTTGATAAGTTAATTTGTATTCATATGACTCTAGAAATATTGTTGCATATTACAATATCTGTTGTACTCATAATGTCGCGTGTTAAATTGTGACAACAAATCACTCATACAAATATTCCATTTCGTTTTTAAATAATCACATTGGGGCACGAATAATCTCTGGGTACACATCCCTTAAGGAAGTGATTATAAGTATCTAACATTGAAAGATCTAAAATCAGAATATAATCAGTTTAGGTCTATCCTTGTACAGGCAGTAAAGGACCTGGCAATCGTCGTATATGTGTATAATGCATTGTCAGTAATAATCATGGAAAACTCACCTGACCCTCTATCTGTAACGAAGAATGATATACATTTGATGTCATTGTCCAAGAAAATCTAGGTCTTGCCATGATGCTCCCTGATATGATGCCTGTGTTGAGATGCTGATTTTTCACCCAAATAACTTGGCAATACATTTGTAAGTGGCAGTCATCCGTAAGGCATGGCATTCAAATTAAATTCCTGTTACAATGCTCTCTATATATAATAAACATGTAATGCAACTAATCCCGGCCATTAAATATATGGCCCGTGCAGATGCACGGGTTGGTAGGCTAGTAAAAAATATAAACTGGATGTTTCAATGAATAAATAGGAAACAAAGTCAGTAACTAATTGGGAAAGATTTTGCAACATACCATATCATGCAGAACAATATTGCAGGATTTACACTTTACGGTATATAAAGTAGAACAGATATTTCAAGTTACCTTCATGACAAAAATAAATCTAGCACTAGATATTAGTAGCAAGACCATATTGGTAATGACATACTTTGTATTTAAGAGCTTACCATTAAGCAACAATGGTATTTTGTAAAATTAAAAATCGAATAACTCGCTTACCCCGATGTAGGAGCCACTAAAAGTATCCATATAGTATATTAAGTAACTAAGCCGCATAACTCGCTATGGCATAGCTGAGTTAGAGTGGTCCAAGTAAATCGTACAAGAGCAGAGTGATCGGAATAGAAATACAGAAAGAAATTAATGTTTTGGTAGAAGGTACAAATATGATCCTTTGTAAATAGTTATTCTTAATACGTGCTTCTTAGTGTTCGTACATTTCTCAACTATAGTTCACAATATATTTGCAAGGTATAATTATTTACCAACATCAAATCATAATGAAACTTGTAATAGAGATTGTGATGCATATTACAAGGACTCTTTCAAGAAAATGCATGTTGTTTCTAATAATATGAAAGTAAAGTTACGTTATTTGGATTCAGTGCTGCCATTACATCAATGTCTGTGCTCATCTAACTCGGTCAAAAAAATACTCTCGGAAATTAGGATATTGAGAGCTTAAGATAATAGTTGCTGATCATGAAAATAGGCATATTACATTGTATCAGCAACATCATAAACAAATGGCATGCATCATTGTTGTACTTTTATCCACTACTTTGCGAGTAAATTGTCCCAATACCCATTATTACAATCCTACCTTGAGATGTTCAAGAGCTCTTGTAGTTGACAGTAGCCAAAAGGATAGTTGTCACACATGTAGCATACTCTACTTCTCTATTTGCCTATTCTCTTGTTGTAGGCCTTAATGCACTGCTTGTTTTGTAAATTTATTAGAGTTGGCATTTCATCGAACATGTTGCATGCATGTTACTATCCTACAGTCCTACTATGTCATGACCCGAGGCTACCGGCAAGCTACTGCCAGGAATTGAGCATGAGACATGGTATATTTCTTTAGGAGATAAGCCTTGTAAATAAAAAAGCTTTGACTCTAGAATGTTGGGTCCATAACAAGTTGCAAATTTACAATTTCTAATGCGTTATCAGACTTAACCAAGCGAAATGCGAAAAGCCGTAACTAGCTAGTAATTGTAATAGGTGGCCGGTGAGTGAGACAGACAATGAGCTTTGCATGAACTCCCCTCCACAAGGAAGACAACGGAGGAAAGGGATGAACCCGATTTCTATTTCTGAATAACTTCGATATGTTCTTCTCCCTGCTGCTGCAGTGGCTTTGTATTGGACGTAGTACCGGCTTGGGTTGTGGTAGGCTCAAACTTGGTGGCACAAAGGCCCACAACATTGCACAGGTCAGGTGTTACACTACCGCCCCCATGAAATGTTGCTTCCCCAAGCAACATTGTGATCTGCCGAGCTGGCTTCTTTAATTTGTATTCATTCTTGGTTGCCCCTGTTTTTCCACTTAAATTGTCATCTCCAGCTTCAGCCTCATATCATCTGAACTTAGCAATACCAGAATCCCATTGTCTTCTTTGGTATGCCTCACGGTGCAAGTCACTTGCTCCTGGACTGAAACTACCAAGCCTGCATGACTGTGTTTCTTCATGTCCCATGCCTGCTTTGCTGCCAATTCCAATTGATTTAACACTTTCCCTCTTGATAACGCAGCTTTAATGACATCATTTTCAGTCCCCTTGTCATAAGAAATGCTCTCAACCTGAAGACACTGAAGTGATCTTGATATGCTACCAGGATCCCATTAGCATCACAACAGCCATGTACATGTATGATTGATGCTCACATATTCCTGGACTAAACCCACCATGGCACCATACTAGCATTTCCACCAGCACTAGTCGAGCGAGTGAATTCCATGGACTGAAACCATCTATCAGCAATGATGAAATTCGATTGGCAAAATGAGCAGTGACACCTATTGTTGGTAACAAACATATTAACATGGCACTCTCACAGTCTTGAGCCAACTTAACTTCACTACATGAATCCCCATATGCTTGTGTGGAAGGAAAGAGTGCCACACAGCTTCTTTTCCATGATCATGTGGTGTCTTGAAGTTAACATTTGAACTGCACCAGCCATATCATGCTTCGATGTTCTCTCAACCATTTGATTTTTAGCATCCCCATCAATGTTAAGCTTCTTCTGCAACTTTGTCTCCTCATCCCTCACCACATTGCAAGACCTTCCTGCACCCATGGCTAGCTGCTGCAACCATTCACCATGCACATCACAGTCTGATAAAATCTCCTCATCCGGTACAACATTCTTGTGAGTCATTTGATCATGTGATTCCTCTGCCTCTTTGTCCCAGACCACTAATGAAGTGAACAGCTAAACAGTTAGTTTCCTGTCCTCTCCATCCTGAACAAACTGCTTCAATAAACCACAGTCATGTGACATGTCGTCCTCCCACATGACATTCAGACTTGCATTTCATCAAACATGATATGAGCAGTTCTTGTTGACAATAATGTCATGTTGTCGCCATCTCCACAAATCAACTCACATGAAGCTGGAGCATGAGACAAGGTGTCGCCGGTGAGCAAGACAGACGACGAGCTTGTCTGAACGCCCCCCACGAGGAAGACAACCAAGGAAGGGGATGAACCCGATTTCTATTTCTGATTACGATTTTTTTCTTCTCCTTGCTGCTGACATGTCTTTGTAGTGAAGGGTACCGGCTTGGGCTGTGGTGGGCTTGGACTTGTCAGCACAAAGCCCCATGGCATCGCACACAGGTCAGGTGTTACATACTTTTAAACCGGAAAGTGGTATCTAGGGAGTAATAAAGAAGGTGTTCATGGCCACCGCTTGCCGCCCTTTCTCGTACCTTTGCCTGCCTGGCATTGATGAAGCCGACCTTTTATGCTAGAGCAGAAAGTGTGAATCATTTACGCTAGAGAAATTCATACTCTCGCGCATGGTAATAAAAAAAATAGGTCCAATTGCATTGATTTTTTTTTTGCCGAATCGAAAATTTTCATTTATTTGGTCTAGAACTTGGTGGTTTGAAGCATAGAACATATACTTCTTATTAGAGAACTGTCCTTTATCATCTGCCTATAGTAACATACATAGTACAATCTTCACACAGTCTTAAGCATAACAATTAATAACGGTTTGACGCCTCTAAGTTGAAAAGTCAACGGTGTCAACAATTTTAAAACCAGAGAGAGTACCTCATATAAGCCGGGCGAGCTGAAGTATTGGCCTGATCCCGTGAAGCACCATGATATTAATTTCATCCGGCTGATCCGTCAGCTGCACTTCGGGTGTGAGTGCCTAGAGGTTGACTAACTGCTCTACCTCTTCAGTTGTGGACATTCTTCGCAGACCTCTCATCCATGTGCTGCTATGCAGTCCATGTCTCACTGGCAATCTGCTTGCCCTTGGGCCTTCATCTTCAATGTAGCTGCAAAGGTTGACGTTAGAGGTGCATTTCTAGTTGTATTTAAATTTAGAATTTTTTTTGTTTAGCTAATCATAATAGGTTTATTCAAATCAGTCATTTGACATCTCCCTTCTATGCCTGCATACATCCAAAAGATATACGTGATTGTTGTTAGAACCTTCAATTTTGCTAGGTTTCATCATAGTTACTATTTTACCTCTCCTTTAAGTAATATATAATACAAACTTACATACCCTAATGTGACCTCAAACCCTAAATAAAAAGATCAAATAGTAATATTAAATTTGAGTACAGCAAATTTGAGATGTGAGTATGTAATCAAAATTTGCCATACAAACAGGTTAGCCATCTGGGTCCATATAGTCAGTAGGGAGCACAATTGACTCTACCATACAAAAATAATTTCTTTCAAATGTAGTGAATGAAAATGGTATATATATATATATATATATATATATATATATATATATATGCGGGGTGAAACTTGAAAGAAATAGCATGAAGTGTATATTTTGGATGGCAAATAAGAGATAAGTTTAGATTTCAATGGCAAATAAGAAATTCTTGCATCTAGATATTAGTAACATGCCCTTATTGGTGTTGAGATACTTCGTATTGAAGGCGTAAGAGTTTACTAATAAGTAACAAATTGATATTATGTAAAACTATAAATCATGTTAACCCTTTTTATGAGGGACCAATGCTATATTAAGTCACTAAGCCACATAACTCATTACAGCATAGGTTAGTTAGAGTGACCCGAGTATTTTGTGATGAGTAGAAATATAAAAAGAAATTATTTTGTTGACATAAATTATCAATTATGCTCCTTTCAAATAATTATATATTTAACAAGTACTTCTTGGCACTAGTTATTGAGACTCATGCTGATGGTGCATTTATTGACAATAGTTCGTTATATTAACATGAGTTTACTAATAACCTTAAATCATAATGTAACGTTATAACGGAGACCACGATGCATTCTACCAGGACAATTCATGAAAGTGTATGTTGTTTCTAATAATATGAAAGTAAAATTTAGTAATTTAGTTCCCGTGTAGCGATAGCACATCAAACTATTTGCTATTTTGTGTCGCTCAATGAGTGTCCTCACATGTAAAATAATTAGAGCTTGTTGAGATACATATATACAAAGACTGCATCAACTCAAAGGCATGACTGCTCATAAAGATTGTCAAAGAAAACTGTATGTCAGCATAACATTTAAGTATTTAAGACAATGACACTAATCATGTCCAAATATTAGTTGTGAGCATAATAAATGTATTTCACAACAAAATATATTCCATATTATTCAATATATTCCACAACAAAATGTACTTTAGATGTACTGCATTTTATCTGATATAGTGTATATTCCAAATGAGGACTTTTTAAATCTTTTTTGAATTAATAAAAACCAGTGTTCCCTAACTTTGTTTTGTTCTTTTCTTATTTTGTATACTTTGTATGCCACTTATGTTATTAGCGAACAAAGACTTTTATCTAGATGAAAGGCATATCCATCTAATTTTAATTGGAACATGCCAGGTTTAGTCGCATGTTAAAGTTGTCGTAGTGTGCAGTTCCTTCAAGATTGCATCAAAGAAATATGTAAAGATCTGTTACAACTAGTGGAAAAAAAAACCAACTTGGATGATATCTCTATGGTTGGTGCCTGTGTCAGCACATAAAAGGCACTGGTTCATAAAAGGCACTGGTTCATTTGCGCCCATCTTATGTAAACAACAGATTGTTACTTTCTAATAATATAATCGAGGAGGTGCTCACCATTTGTCGCATTAGAACAAGAGCATTCGGGGCCAATAGCAGCACCAATTAGTCAATCACCTGTTAATGTTCTTATCTGTTTTGGTTTGTCGTCCTTCTCACAAATGCAACAGTTGAGTTGATGTCTTCCTGCTTCCTCGTGTACGCTCTTGTACCGAAAATTGAAAGCAGAGTAGTGACACCCCCGAAATATTTAGTTCCACGGAAGAAGATTGGACAGGGCAATAACCTGATAGTTGGCTACTAAGAATGGTTATGCTAAATGCTATTTTGCAAAATTGCCACACAAGGAGAGAGATTATCGCTAACTTGAAATTTTAATTGCGGCATGAAAGACATATGGATAACTGCTCAAACAGTTTGCACACTTATAAACTAATTGGCTTCGCTTTTTGTGATTGAAGAGAGAGCTAATGACTTGTATAAGTGTCGTTCTTTTATCACAGGCCAGATTGGAAAAATCAAGAAGAACATCACTCATTGATTCAAAGTTGCATTTGACACACAGTGCCTTACTTTGATGGTCTTTATGATGTTGCAGAGGAGTTGTCTATAGGTTTTCGGTTCATGGAATGCTATTCTGAGTTGGTTAGTTTTTTTGCGGCAGGACCAAATTATTATTTCAGTGATACATGTTGAGCCTGAAATTAAATTGTGAATGTCAACTGAACTTTCGGAATGAGAATGGAGACAACACTGACACTTGGGAGTTTCAGATATCAGAGATGTTCCACAGCAAGAAATTTTCAGTTAGACAGCGAGGAAGGAGTTTTTCTATCTGGCCGCTACTGCATCTGCGTGTGCCGGTCCTTGTTCAGAGAACACTGCGTGCATTCTTGTCAGATACATTCCACGAGCTGCTTTACTCACCCGACGACAGATTCTCGGACGACGCTCGCGATGCAGCTTCCTTGATTCGAGCTTCAGCTGCCTGCAGCGTCCCGGTCTGGGTCCGTGAAGCAAGCTGCAAGCACATGGATCGGCCAAAAGGCAGGAGATGCTCTCCTCGGATAAGGAGGCATCCATGGATTCGTAAAGCCTGACGGGGCCCCGGGGGCACCCACCCTCCCGCGTCGCTTCGACGCGGTCCACGGTCGCCGCGAATCTCCGATGACCGGCAGTGCGCGAGCGAGGCAAATATTGGAAGGAAAAGCATGTCTCCTCCCTTCAAATACCCCGCGCGTTAGGCCGGGCAGCTGGAGAAGGACGCACTGTGAGTAACTAACGTCTGAGTCGCTGTCGAAAGCCGAGGGATCGAGTTCTTCCCTCCGTGCCGAGCATCAGCAATGGCGAGCCTGACGGTGCCGCCGGTGCCGACGTGGCCCCGGCAGGACGCCATCGACCTTCACAGGGCGTTCAAAGGTAGGAGGTTTTGATCAGAGATTTCCGGTTCAGGACTTATACTAGTATGTCAATTTGATTCGATTGTTTGTTAACCCCGTGTGCTGCTGCTGCTCCTCGACTCCTCGTGCAGGTTTCGGTTGCGACAGCACGACGGTGATCAACATCCTGGCGCACCGCGACGCGACGCAGCGCGCGCTGATCCAGCAGGAGTACCGCGCCATCTTCAACCAGGACCTGTCGCGGCGCATCGCCTCCGAGCTGAGCGGCCACCACAAGCGCGCCATGCTGCTGTGGATCCTGGACCCTGCTTCCCGCGACGCCACCATCCTGAAGCAGGCGCTCACGGGCGACGTCACCGACCTGCGCGCCGCCACCGAGGTGATCTGCTCCCGCACGCCCTCCCAGCTTCAGATCCTGCGCCAGACGTACCGCGCACGGTTCGGGTGCTACGTCGAGCACGACGTCACCGAGCGCACCTCCGGCGACCACCAGAGGGTACGTAATAGGTAGACAATCTACAGCTCTTGTAACTAAAAGAAACAAACTGCGTCGAGAAACTGACGAAACAAACTTGTGACTGAATGCATATATATACATACATATCATGTACGCAGCTGCTGCTGTCGTACCTTGCGATCCCGCGGTACGAAGGCCCGGAGGCGGACCCGTCGCTGGCCGCGCTCGACGCGCGGGAGCTGCACAAGGCGGGCGAGCGGCGGCTGGGAACCGACGAGCGCGCCTTCATCCGCGTGTTCAGCGAGCGCGGGTGGGCGCACATGGCGGCCGTGGCGCGCGCCTACCACCACATGTACGCGCGCCCGCTCGAGGCCGCCGTGAAAGGCGAGACCTCGGGCAACTTCGGGTTCGGCCTCCTCACCATCCTCCGCTGCGCCGAGAGCCCCGCACGCTACTTCGCCAAGGTACGTACTACTCCTTGTTACTGCGCCTTCTTGGTTGTTACTGGCAGCTGACCTGAACTGGGTTGGGTCTTTTTCGTTGTTCTTTCTGACGAACATAAAAAAAAAAAAAAAAATTGTGTGTGCAGATACTACACAAGGCGATGCAGGGGCTGGGCACCTCCGACTCGACGCTGATACGCGTCGTGGTCACGCGCGCCGAGGTGGACATGCAGTACATCAAGGCGGAGTACCACAAGACGTACAAGCGCTCGCTCGCGGACGCCATCCACTCCGAGACGTCGGGCCACTACCGCACCTTCCTCCTCTCCCTCGTCGGGCGCGACCGCTAGCCTAGCCCGCGGGCCTGTCGTTGACGACGGAATTGGACTCTGTTTCGCTTCATTAGTTAGCGTCACTACTACTCTGTTTCCCAGCTATACTCTGGTTTTCGGATGATGATGCCGCAGTCCTGCCTCGCCAGCAACTGCAAGTGCTGTTCGCCGTTCGGTTGCTGGTCCTGCTCTACGGACGATGGCATGACACACTGTTTAGCTTCAGCGTCACTAGACTACTCTGCTCTGTGGATGCAGCAGACCTACTTGCGTAGCCCGCGAGTGCTATTCGCCGTCGTGCTTGCGTAGTACATTTCATATCTGCGTCTTGGGCCTGTGTGTTGAGTTGGTATTTGCATCCTGGGCCTGTGTGTTGGGATGCCCCTCTGATGTCCATTGATTGCTTCATGTTCCTTCATTCCCAGGGTGATGTTTATTCGCATTGTAACGACCAGATTTCGTGTTCTCTATGTTCAGACTCTCGGTTTCACTGATGCATATACAGAGGCGTAACCAACAATGCCCAATGGCTCACGCACGGTTTATCTCGTACAAGCCAGCATTGGTTGGATTCAGTGGCTGGGTACAGTACAAAGCAGCCAAAGTTTTCAGAACTCATACATGTAGCTTTACACTAAAACTGACCCATCCATACACACAACGAGGGATCGATACACTGCGCGAGGAAGATATTGCCGCCGCTACAGAGCACGTTATTCTCTACTCTATTAGTATTAGTACAAACTAAGCCAAACCATTACTTCACATAGCTCAAAGCTTCATCATACATGCCGTAACACCCACCCATGGAGCCGGAAGCAGCATCCGTCACTCCACAGGTTTTTGGTTCACGTGCCGAGATGCCGAGTACGAATGGATGGCCGAGCTCGTCATTCCGATGGAGTGCTTTGTCAGGTCCATGCTTTTCCTTGCGGCGAACCAGATCATCCAGAAGAACCCGAGCCAGCCTGCAGGTGGGATATGTTTTCCAGATGATGATGCGGCAGTCCTGCCTGCCTAGGATGCGAGTGCTACTATTCGCCGCTCGGTTGGTGGTCATGGTCTACGGACGATGGCATGGGACTCTGTTTTGCTTCATTAGCGTCACTACTCTGCTGGCTGCCACTCTGCTATGTGGATGCAGCAGCAGACCCCGCCCTACGTAGCCTGCGAGTGCTATTCGCCGTTGTGCGTGTGTACATTTCATATTTGCATCTTGGGCCTGTGTTGTGTTGGTATTTGCATGCATCCTGGGCCAGTATGTTGGGATGCTCCTCTGTTGTCCATTGATTGCTTCATGTCCCTGCATTTCCAGTGATGTTTATTCGCATTGTAACGACCAGGTTTCATGTTCTCTATATTCAGACTCTCGGTTTCACTGATGCATATACAGAGGCATAACTAACGATTGCTCACGGTTTCACCGAGTACAAGCCAACATTGGCTGTATACAGTACAACGCTGCCAAAGTTCAGAGCTCATACAGATACATGTACCTTTACACTAAAAGTGACCCATCGATACACAACGACAGATCGATCCACCGCGCGAGAGAGATATTGGCGCCGCTACAGAACACGTTATTCTCTACTCTATTAGTATTAGTACAAACTCAGCCAAACCATAGTTCACATAGCTCAAGCTTCGTCATACAGGCCGTAACACGATACACGCAGTTAGAACCAGCCTCGTCAGTCCACAGGCTTCTGGTTCACGTGCCGAGATGCCGAGTACGAATGGATGGCCGAGCTGGTCATGCCGATGGAGTGCTTCGTCAGGTCCATGCTTTTCCTTGCAGCGAACCAGATCATCCAGAAGAACCCGAGCCAGCCTGCAGGTGGGACATGTTTTCTCAACATTAGCACACGTGATGATGTGGGAAGAATATTAGGTGGTGAACATATACTTTTGCCACTAACAAATAGGGAAAAGGAGTATTCTCGCTACAAGAAACCTTGCTTTGTCAAGACAAGTTGTTCTGTGCTTACATTACATGTTGAGATATATGGAGCATCACAATCTGCATAAATTCCTAAATCGAATCATCATTGTGGACAATTTAGTTAAAGCAGTGCAACTTTATTCCCCATTACCATAATCTGCTAGTTCAATTATTCTCCGCCATTGTGGGCAATGTTTCTCAAAGGGAAAAGCTATTGTAACAGCATATTTTTAGACAATCAGTCAATTTAATTTTGCCTTTCATAAGGTCCCTGGCATGATTGATGCTATGGCTTTGAACTCAATTCAACTTACTTTTTTTTCTATCAGAGTCAAACTTTGGCGCTTGCATTTGTAATATTCAGGTGTTACACTATTTTCCCACGAATTTTTTAACCATTAATATATTATTTTTTGAAAAAACAATTTATTCTTACACGTTGATATCTTTACAACTTAAAGCCTCAATCGTCAGAAAGCTATAGAGTGGGCATATGGTAAATATTTGTGTGAAACAATTTTTTTCTTAAAATCTAGTTAAGTCCTCCCTCTGGATTTTTATTCTTCACGTTATGAAAAGCTGATTCGTTCAAATTTGTGGCTCAAAATCCAGCTAAGTACTCCCTCTGGATTTTTATTCTTCACGTTATGACAAGCTGATTCGTTCAAATTTGCTTTTCCTAAACGAATAAGAATAACAAACCAAAAGTAGCAGTTAAGATGCCTCTACATCATGTTCCTTTGTTGAAAATGAACAAACTTTTCACCCATGAGCCCATGATGCCCACATTATAAACGTGTTGTGTAAAAGTTCCCCAGAATTTGAAGGACTAGTTTAAATGCCTCTACAGTACAATGTCTATATTACATATTAGAAAAAAGAATAGGAAATTAGGAATACTACTATACTTTATTAATGATGCACTAAAATTGCATAGCATAACATGCAAACCCCTTTCTTCTTTTCCAGAATTAGTAGCTACAAACAAGAATAAGTGAATAAAGTTACTCCTAATTTACAACAATGTTGAAGTGGGTGTTCAACGTTTGGTTGCTCCTCAGTTCTGAAAGACAATCTAGTGCACAACTCCATTGAGTGCGAAGAAGAGCATATAGGCAATCCAAGGGTAAGCAGACACTACTAAAATCAGCTCATAAACACGGATATTGATTTCGTATTCATCGAATTGAGTTTGACAAGCAGAGCACTGATTTTAGAACATCATAACATGCAAAGTTTCCACTCAAATTGAATCTCATAACATGCAAACTCTCCCTTTCTACTTTCCCGGAATTAGTATCTACTGTTCTATTTTTGTTTGTCAAGCAATGGTACTGATGTGAGACATGTCAGTTGAAAACATAAATGCTTGTTAAGAAATTCAACAACTCAAACATGCAGAACATTGCTATTCTTCAGTATAGGTTGGCTTGGCTATTTGCAGGTGAAGACCTATGGCTGTTGTGACTTATGGTGGTTTGCATATAAACAAATCAACAAAATATCAATCTTATAGAGTGAAGTGATATGATATACCAGTAGTAATCAGCACTGCAACAATTGCTGAGACGACCGTGGCAGAGATGGCGAAAGTGGCAACTGATACTGCTCCCACATACACTGCAACCAAGCAAGCAAAGAAGAGAGCCAAGAATCCTCCGGCGGCTGCCAGTGACATCAGGACTGAAACGATGACAGCGTTAACAGTCGCAACCAGCAGGAAGGACATGAAGATCAGAAGGCCTGTCAGCGCTATAAGCGTGATTGTCCCAACCTGCCACATCAGTAACAAATGAAATGAGGATAATTCCCACTTTCCCAGTGCAGTTTATAGTATCGATGAAAGCAGATGGCGTATTAAGAGCAGCATGTAAGAGCTAAGATTAAATGACACCTCAAGTTAACAAAATTGAGCACCGATCTTGTTCTAACGGGTTTTGGTAGAATGCAATCTCCATGAATATTCACCTGTAATTTAGCCTATTATTCATTTCCTGTAAATTTTTTTGGGAACTTTAATTGATCCAATGTAGCGTTGCAATGGCATGCGTGACATGGTAATAATCATACTAACAGGGAGCACAAGTTCAAAGCGGGCAGCACATTTAAGGTTAGTAATAAACTAACGCACCGTTTAATTACAAAACCGAGTCGAATTTAGTGAATGAAGCAAGAACATATATGGCACTCGATGGATCAAGAAACGGTCTCAACGAACGGGCCCAACGCGGCGGTAACAGGTTTTATTCAGACTGTAATCTCCAAGAATATTCACTTCTTTCAGCATGTTCTCGGTTTCCTCAAAAGTTTTCTTTTTTGGGAGCACTTAATAATCCAAATGCAGTAGCATTGCAATTTTACAGTCACAGAGGCGAGTGTTACATGGTAATAATCCTAGAGCACAAATCTAGAACAACTAGTTCACTAGGTCAGTACATACAAGGCTAGCAACAAAGTAACGCACCGTTTAATTACAAAACTGAGTCGAATTTAGTGAATCAAGCAAGTAACGGTCAATGCCAGAAACGGTCTCAACGAACGAATGGGCCCAACGCTCACCGAGATGACGAGGATGGCGCGGAGGCCGCTGCCCCGCCGGGTCCACTCGAGCAGGTCCCTTGCCGAGTTCCGGGACGCCTCCCGCACCCGCGGCGCGGCCTCGCAGGACGCCGCCCGGAGCCGCCGCAGCAGCGGCTCGTCCCCGCCGGCGGCGAAGACGCCGTCGACGAAGCTGCGGAGCACACCGGGGAGCGTGTCCTCATCCTCGACGCGCACCGCGCGGGCGCCGGAGGAGGCCTCGCCGTTGGCGAGCTTGGGGGAAGCGGCGCCGACGGGCCCGTCCATCTCGGCGGGGGGCGGTGGCGGAGTGTGCAGGAGAGCAGAGTCAATGAATTGGAACGGATGGGGATCGGACAGGGTGATGCGGTGGCTGGCCGCTGTACTGGTGGATGCGGGATCTTTAACAGGAGGGCGTCGGCGACACGTGGCGCCCGGAGCGGCAACTAGGTAGCCACGTAGGTCGCATGCGTTTCTGGTGATTCCACCTGGACTGTGAACTCCCTACCTGTATCACGCATTGAAGAGAGTGGTACAAGATCGAATTTGTGGATCACGTCTATGGGGTCGATAGAGCGTATTTTGTGATCGAATTATTTGATGTTATGTTGAACTTGAGATTTCTATAAGGTTTATGGAACTCACGGGAGTGGCAAGGTGCGTGGAAGTGCTCCACACGTTCTGCAAAAACAAAAAAGAAAACGTGGAAAAAGACAGGCAAGATGAAGGTTGCGGCTGGAATGGAGATGAAGAGGAAATCGATGCCCAGGAAATGAAAAAAAGGGGGGGGGGGGGGAAAATAGGTGATGAGTAGGGCCAAATTGAGCTGCGCTGAATCTACGTCTTGGGCCGCATCAAGAAGAATATGATTTTTCCTTTTTTTTAGCACAATCAAGAATAATAGGTGTTGTGCCGTGATTTTTTAGACGGCGATTAAACCGGCCCCCCAATTCTTGGCCCAACTGAAATGGAAACCCAGTTACATCCACCACTGGTTCTTTGCCTCTTGCTAGACCGAAACTATTTTTTATCAGTTCAAAAAAAAAAAAATTGTACGGCTGCTTAGACGACTGCAGTGTATACTATAGTACAATAAAAATGTCAGGCCAGAATACCTGTACGTGCTGACCGACAGCATCAATATTACGCAGCTGTTTCTCACACAGTAGGTCTTGAACGGTCGGTTTCAGAATCCTTTAAAAGTCCGTACCACATAAGGTCTTGTTTGGAACAAAGGAATGACAAATACAGGAACAGGAAAAAACACAGCAACAGAGAAAACATAGAAAAGGAAAAAATGTCAAAACCGCAAGAATCTAAAACAGAGGAATGGAGAATTTGAGGTGTTTGAAATGCAAGAATGGTAAACACAGGAACTAAATGCATTACAATTAAAATAAAATATTTATAGAAGCAAATAATTATTATTGAATGCACTTAAATCAAATACTAATCTCTTGCAACCTTTAACTCTATTTTTTTCTTCTTAAGATAACACATACCTATCTGCCATTTGCTAACACGTGAAGCACGCAAGTACATTAGCCCACATCAATTAGACTCAAAGCGTACATGTACATTAGCTCCACTTAATTAGGTTGTTTGCATGCAGGCATTCTAGTGACTCATGCAGCCAACGCACGAAGCAAAACAAAAGAAAGTTTCCTTTAGCTCCAATCTCATGCTTTATTTTCTACGTTTTGTGAAGGAAGCAATTACTTTCCTCTGGAAAGGAATTCATCATTTCTCCATTCCAAACACCAAGTTTAGGGAAAATTCCTTTGAAATGGATTCCTTTAAAATTCCTTTAAACTTCCTTTGTTCGAAACAGCCCCTAAAGCTTGATAAAACGCAGATATGCCTTTCATGCAGCAGTAGTTTAAACTCTGCGCCGTACAGACAAACCAAATTGAAGTTCATCATCTCTCCGGCTAATCAGTTAATTTTCTCAACGGCAGTCCACTGCGGATCCACTGCAGGCCGTACCGCGTAGCATTGCCTGAAACTTTTACTGACGAACGCATATGTCCTACCTGTTCACTGCAGGTACGTACGTATATCTCTTCCAGATCGATCATCGATTTCTTTTTACCATTTTTTTATTTCTACAGGCATCTTTTTTTTTTTGCGAATATTTCTACTGGCATCTTCTCGTAGTTAGAGAAAGGATCGTCGGTTTCATGTGTTTCCAGTTCCACACCTGCGCGTTTTCGAATGTGAGAATGTGACCATTTTGTGCCCATTGGCATTGCCGTCTTGAGCACCAAGAGGATTGAGTCCTCACATTGGACCAGAGTTGTACCATCAAACAAACAAGAGTGTTTTTATTTATTACTCTTTTATTATTATAATTTATATACAATAAATTATGCTGGAAACACATTGATATATATTTTGAAAATTAAAGCATCCTTTTGAACACAGGAATTTCATAGAAAACAGTTCAATTTCACAGGAAAAAAGCAGGAAGGAAATTTTTTTCCTTCAATCCAAACGAGCCGCAAAAGGAAAAGAAAAGGAACAATACGCCTGAATCAATGGCTTGGGCCGTATCAAGCCACTGGTGGTGCCGTCATTTTATAGGGCTACGAAACTGGGCCTCCATATTCTTGGCCCAATTAAAATTGGAAGTCAGTTACATCTTACATGCACTGGTTCTTGCTAGACTGGAAACATTTTGCTGCTAATCCTTATATGGCTGCAATATACTTATACGGCAAAATGTCCGGCCAGAATACCTGTACGGCCCGACAGAACTACTGTAATACAGCTGCATAGTCCTGTATTTTGGTACTTGGACAGTCATTTTCAGAATCCCTTAAAAGTCCGTACCGAATAAAGCTTGTAAAACGCAGATATGCCTTTCATCCGCTGATTAAAATTCTGCGCCGTACATGCAAACCAAACTGAAGTTCATCAGCTATCAAAATAGGCCGGCTGATCGGTTAATTTTCTCAATAGCAGGCCACTGCAGGCCGTACGTAGCATTGCCTGAAAGCGAGTACAAAAAGTACACACTGATGAATGCATGGTCCTGCCTGTTAACTTGCAAGTACCGTACTGATCGACCATCTATTCATGTTTATACATTTTTTGAGATTTCTTCTGACCATCTTCTCGTCAATGCTTCTGCTGGCGACCTGCCGATGTAAGACGGTGGCTGCCCATGCATGGTTCAGGATCACGCCACATCGCCGGCCGGCGCCAGCTCCTCTGGCGTAGCGGCCGGAGGGTGGCGGGTCTCCGTCAAGGCAGAATACTGAAGATAATCCATGCAAAAGATCCAATGTGATTCAGTGCTCTGAAAAGCCTCCATTTAAAATCAAGGCAGGGACTTCAATTCAAGGAAAGCCTCCAATTAAAATCAAGGCAGGGACTTCAATTCAAGGAAACTCTCCAATTAAAATCAAGGCAGGGACTTCAATTCAACGACAGTGTAGGTGTCAGTTCATGCCCGCTTCCCTGCTCTATAATTTCTTCTTAACACACTCATTACTGCCCTAATTATACCAAGAGGAGCCGCCATCACCAAGCTTGTACTGCACGTACCATATATGTTCCCTCGGTTGGCAGTTAATTTGGTTGGTAAGTAACTCAAACTAGTAGTATATGCATGGCACCAGCAACCATATACTACGTTTGAGGATTACACTTGGGATGTCAGCACAGCAGGAGGATGGCTCTGCCCCTGGCTTGAGCTGCACCTGATCTGTTTCTTAGCTGAACGGAATGTCAGTGATGTAACCTCATAGCTTGTGCACATATATCAGCATATGGTAGCATCAATTATAGTGAAGTCGTAACAACCAGCAACAAGCATGTAAGATCAGTGAGCGACAAAGATATCGCATCTTATGTATGTCTCATTGTCTGAAATTACACTGCATCCGATGAGAAGCACCGCTCATTAGTTGTGTTTATGCCCCATTCACATCATGGATATCTTGTTCGTAGAAAATCTTGCCAGTATCACTGTGCAGTGTGCACTGGTGGAATGGGCAACACGGACCCCTTGAGAGGAGAGAGAGAGAGCTTGACGAAAAGTCGCTCACTCATAAAGCACTCGATTACGAAATCATTTGAAGTCCTTGCAGCTTTTTCGTACTGTGTTACTTCAGGGGATCTTGCTGTTTACTCTTCTTTTCAGGGGTCAGTACAGGATACGCTGCGCAGTCTGTGCTCCCCATCTCTTCAAATCCTCTGTTTATATCGTATCCCTGTATGTAAATCTTCCAGAGACACAGCCCTGGTTTTTTTTTTTTTTTTTTTTTGAGATGACATAGCCCTGGTTTTCATCGACTTGATATAATTCCTATCATAGTCAGCAGACAGTGTCAGCCATGGATGAAATCTTATACGTATCATATAGCAGTGGAGGCCACTTCGTGCTATCATAAACGTCATATGTCAAACAGGAAGGCGTATCTTGCACGGCCGTGCAGCTAGGCATGCACTCCCGACACACGTAGCGGTCAGGCACATATGTAGGAAAGAGATGAGAGAACTGAAGGACACTGTGTGTAGTCTTATGCTAGTAGTACTACTTTTGCCTGTTTGTATGGAACAGAATGTACAGATGCCTGATTCAAATGCAAAGATTTTGGACATCAAAAACAGGTCGTACAAGCATGACCATATTGCTTAATAAGGATGGTGTGACCAATCGCTAATATATCTGCATGTTTGCAGTACCAGTACTAGTAGCCAACATTGCAATGAAGTCCTGACGATCGCTATCACCCGAGGCACAAGTTGGACAGGCTCGTTATATCTCTGGGCTTTATTTGCTACATGTACCAGAAACATTTTCTACGTACTCCCTCTGTTTCAAAATATAGGTAGTTTTAGCATTCAAAATTTTTGTCAAAATATAAATAGTTCTCGATTCTCAAGGCAACTTTCCCACTTCCCAATGCATCGTTTCTTGTGCTTATCTCTATCTCTCTCCTCCTTCATTGCTTATTGTTTTCTGTGCGCATCACATTTTTCTCCTCTTCTTAGTTACCGTGTCCAAACCTAAAACTGTATATAATATGAAACAGATGGAGTAAGTGTTAGGTTTTGCAAATGCAGGTATAGTAACGCAACATTTTTACAGTCTTGTGAATTGTAATAACTACTAACAAGAGTGATATACCAGAGTCATGCTAGTAACATCTAGGGCACACTTGGCCCAAATTTCAGACCTTTAAATGGCCCCATTTACATATATTTATCGTTAGTATTTTTTCAACTACAGAAAAACTTTCGAGTCTCCTTCAGGGATTCCAAACCGATGCAGTCCGGTTCGGACGGTTTACCTGTTTTCGGTTTTGAATTTCAAATGCATTTAAAATTTTGATGAAATTCGACCGGCTTTGGCTGGTTTTTGACAAAAACCGGTGCCCTCCGCTACCACAGCTCCATCGGTAATAGAAACCTTGGTCTCCCTATTACTGAGTTCACAAAACAATGGTCCGGAAACAACAGTCAAATCACATTACTACATGACCAGGTACGGGTAACACTAAAGTCGCAACAATTACATATAAAGGCAGTGCTACGGTAGTCTTTCCTCTCAATTCTTGCACCCTATGATGCAAGAGTAGAAATCAATCTGAGCCCTTAATTTTGTAAAAGTAAAATTAAATAAAAATAGTAAATAAATATAGGCAGCCCTCCTGCCACGGAAGTTTCTCACGCCAAAATAGGAAGTTCCATGTTTCACGTTGCTTCGTTTTTTAGTTTCCATGGCAAACGAAAGTTTCCATGTTGCTTTGTTTTTTTAAAATTATTTCCAAACAGAAAAAAAAAGAATAAAATGGAAGAGTTTCCATCCACGGAATATCTTTTCCAATGGTCACAAATAATAATCACGGATGCGTGATGTTCAGGGGCAGAGAAGATGCACTGGCGTTAACTTGTTCATCGTGTTACGGTAGCATGTCGTGTCTTGAGCCATGCATTGCCTCACGCTAGGTGCACACCAAAAACTCGAAATTTTTTTGAACTGTCACGTTTTCTTATTCCCTAATAATCATGACATTTCCAATGATTTACTACTGACACAATTAAAATCCAGTCATACTTTCAGCCACACTCACGTATATTTTTCAACAAAGATGTCACGTTTTTTATTGAGCCTTGCTATAGGTCCGGCTGGGCTGTCCGAGCGTTTTCCGACTGTGCAAAACAAATGACGGCGTTTGGTGCTAGTATGTAGTATCCTCTCAGGATTAGGAAAGAGCAATAGAGATCACGTCACATTAGTCATATTGCCGTTCAGTCGGTACAGGGTCGGCCAAAAGCAGTCGGTTCTGTAGCATTTCTCTTTTTTATTGCCCTCCTCCATGCACCGTATGCACACATAGGCCTCTTCCATGCACTGCACACACATACTCAGTTGCCTTGCCTTTCTTGACAGTTAAATATTTTTTGTACTTGACATTGTTTCTCATGGCAACCAATCGGCAAAAAAATCCAGATTCAATATCCTTTCACATGAATTTGCTCTTATAAAGAATTACTTTCCAAAACAGAAAAAGGAAAAAAATAAAATTAGTTATGGGTGGGTGCAAGACTTCATCTTTTATCTCGAGATCTACTCAAATGGGCGGTTCAGAATTATTTGAGACTACCGTAGCCGGAGCTACATATAAATCTCGGGACAACTTGTCATGAAAAGGACCCACGCTCATAAACTCGATGGCATCAATATGCATGCATGTACCCGGAGCAGCAACTCTAGGTATACTATCTCTGAAGCTTCAATTGCCAACCACTCCTTGCCCAGAGAGGTCCAGACGCTACTCTACAGTTTGTCTTAATCAAGCTATCTAGACTGATGCAATGCCATGCATGAAGCCTGGCCAGGTGACCTTGTTAGGGGAGTAGGGACTAATGTGCAGTAGTACAAGTACTAGATGCAGCATTAGCTGCATTACACACTATGCAAGACAAGCATGGCATGGCATGGCTGTCGAGTTGTACCTGGTCCATGCATTGATCTACCGGTTGCATGCTTAATTCCTCATCTAGAGCTGATGAATCAAAGTGAAAGAAGAACGGTACATGGCCGTCCCTTATCTAATACTGAGGAGACATCCTGCACTGTTCATCCTGTTGGTCCTTCATCTCTCTCTTTCTTATACTGTTCATCGTTTCTTCTCGCTTGTTTATGACATCCTAAATATTCATGCATGATTACATTTGCACTTGAGCAGTATTTTGTGTTATTTATGACTGCTTTGATTTCTTTAAATGATCAGCAGTGAAATATCTACGAGTTAAGTGCAGCTTTATGTTGAATTCAAGAGCTTCCACAGTTCCACTGAAGCATCTGTTTCAATTTTCGCTACTACAGGACAGGATAAGGATGGACCACCGGGACGTGAAATTATACTTCCGTACGTATAGATTCCTTGAATTTTTTTTAATTTTTTTTATGTAGATACCATTGAGGTGTCTGTCAATGCTATAAAAATCTCAGGGCCATGCAAATCCAAATGATAGCAAATCAAATCGATCACTTGGGCATTACGAAACTTTGGTATGGCTTTTCTAGCTAGTACCAAATATATACCCCAGAGCCCTGCTGCATCCGTGGGATATACGTATTCCCTATCCCCGAGGCCACCACAAGAATGTTAGAGAGAAAGAGGGACACACTTGCATGGAGAAGTGAGAGGGCGAGGTCAACAGGGAATTTCTTGGCAGAATCTAAGGAGCATTCCATTCTCCCAAATGTTCTTGAGATACGGTCTTGTTAACGCTCGATCTAAGCTGCCATGGACCTCGTAATTCGTAGCCCGGTTGCAGCAAACAATGCAAGATAAATGAGAGTTTGACGAAAGCTGAAGAAACGGGAAATACAAAAACATCTATGCACTGGATTTTCTGCGCGAATATTGTTTGGTAGGGACACTTGAACAAAGGAAAAGTAATTTTTTTTCTTACAAAGTAATGAAAAACAAAGTTACATAAGCACGTCTCATGGCTTCACTAGATAAACCTAGAGTAACTTGATCGTTGGGTCATATATGTATAAAGTAATAGTACAGTACATATAGTCTAAAACACAAAGTGCAGGGATGTGCAGCATCTGTGGAGCCAGAAGACATGTATGCATGTGTGTGCAGTTTGTCCCGTGAAGCTGAAGGCAGGCGCTGGCACTTGGCCGGCACGTGACCGGCGCCGACGCGCCATCTCTCAGGTGACGGGAACCCAAGCCCGCCGGGGGAATCTCCTCGCGGCACATTTCATCGCGTCTTCTTGACATCTTCCTCCTCGCGTAGCCTGATTTGCCAGCTTCCATCGTCAAATTTTCCTCTGTGCTTCTGGAGGCATTCCACACTCCTTTCCGTCCTTCTAACCGGAAAGCATCATTGCCTTATCAGCCGCGCATTGTCGGCTGGGGAGCGTATATGCTTATCGTCATCACACACGTGACACTAAAACCAGTAAATTGATTTCAACGTAAAGATGTGTAAAATACGTTTTGCATCAATGAATTGAAATTGCTTGCTTCAGGTGACCGTAGCACATGTTAATTTGGCCGTGAATCCACAAACATGAATAGCTCTTCTGCTGCTATATATCTCAATGTTGAAGCCTCTATTGTCACGACTCTTCATCAACTATGTACCTCGCAAGTGAGACAATCAGAAGATGACAGATGACATTGTTTACGTGCACCATTCTACATACCGTAACAATATTATCAAAGGCACCAGCCTTCTTTTTTATTCTTTACTTATTAGACAACCAACAAGATCATATTTATGTGGAGATAAGTACTGAAAATTAAACGAACCAATCAGGAAGCTACTTGAAAAAAATCTTGTAGGTGAGTATATTGAAAAAAGTAGATGGCGGCGGCTTTTTTTTTTTAGCAATTTTCTCTTATAAAATATACTTTAATGCATATTTTTTCTTATAAAATATGACTAAGGGTTGTATTGTAATTAAGTTGATGTTGTCATGAGAAACCATGACAGAGTGTCGAGGCATTGGGGGGCTGTCGGGGGGGGGGGGGGGGGGAGGGGGGGGGGGGGAGGGGGGGGGGCATGCGCCCCATACCTCTAATATGAATTAAGGCTAAATCCTAAAGTAGAAAATAGATGGGCCAATTGCACATCTGACCCTATTCTAGAGGCCAATTGCATGCATGTTTGGCCTCTTTTTTTAGAGTTGGCATATTTGACCATTTTATTTCAAACTGAAACCCTAATATTTGACCTACAAAAGAGGGTTAAGATGATGCTTCATTTTGGAAAAAGAAGGTCAAATATGCAAACCCTAAAAAATAAGGCAAGATGTGCAATTGGCTTCCAGAACAGGGCCAGATATGCAAATGCCTCAAAATAGATTCCGAGCGTCCACTGGATTATAGTTGTTTATTATATATTGTCTTGCCATCATTATTTTTTATGTCGTTATTATTTCAATTGATTGTTTTCATAACAATAGTGTGAAATTATAAATCTATCATAGGTATCTCGGGCTATTTTTTCTGGTTATTAGTTTCCAAAACATGTTCCTCGCAAAAAAAAATCAAAACATGTAGAGGGCATTTAAAATTATTTTTTCATAATATCGTGGTGGATTTATCTCCAATTAATGTTGTAATTTTAGGTTTTTGACAACAAACATGGTGACTCATTTTCTTGCTAGGATATCAAGTTAAAAATAATAATATGGGTATTTTGGGGGTATTTTTTTCATAGAGTTAATTTTACAAACATACAACTATTTGCACCCAAGTAACACAAAACTATGAGTTTAATTTGAGTTCAACTTTATAAAATTGCGACTATTTGAACCTTTTGTAACTCAAAACTACAACTATATGGTTGGTCCCACACGTCAGTGACACATTTTCATTTTGATGAAACGTGCGACTAAAGATGGGTCTGAATCCAAAAGCAGTAGTTTTCTATTACAAAGGGTACTAATAGTCGTAGTTATCTGAAATTGATCTCAAAAATCGTAGTTTTGTGTTACTCGTGTGTAAACATTTGTAGGATTCTAAAATTTACTCTTTTTCATAATATGATTGCTGGGTAATTTAAAAATGTAGAGACCATTTTAGACTACTATAATTTTAATAATGGCAGTTGTGGCAATATTTTAAACCTAAGGAAATCATTTTTGGACTATAATAAGTGAAGCACACAACAATAATAGTTGAATAAATAAAGTTACCAATTGAAGCACTGTATTTTGATCCATGAAAATGACTTTCCAGAAAATGACTACCCAATACTGAGCATGTGATAGGTGTGCCTTTTGTCATTAATGGTGAAAATTTGGTTATGGTTGGCCTCACACTTCGGTGTGCCTTTTGCAACACGGAACAAATAATATCCAGACACCAATCACAGAGGGAGCTATTGAGGCTACCAACCGAATTGGATCGTGCCCAGTATATCCTGCTGGCTTAAACATGCAGAAACTACCACCTCCATAACACCACTGCTGTCACGGTGATCAAGAACTTAAGGCAGCGCTTGTGGCTAATAACATTGATATGGTGTTGGCGTTTTTTTTTTCTCGGAAGTCGATGTCCTTGCTGACGCTACAATGGCACTGGAATTGCCGTGGTCTTTTGCTTCGTTCACATATTGTCATGGTTGAAGGAACCGTAATTTTTTTCTTGGCTTTTGGAAATCGTGGGTAGTGGCTGGCAAGGTAGCTTAGGTGTTGTTGGGTTTTCTGATTTACTCATCTGTGTAGTATTGTAACCAAATTGTAGGGCATACGGCATGGTTTCAGATTGGAACTCTTCTTATCTATAGCAGCCGAAATATTGATCGGACGAGGAATATTTATGTTAGTATTTTTAATGGCATAATAGATAATTTATAAATAACAATTGGGATATTTCAGGTCAAATTCTTCTAATGGTATTGGTGGGTAATTATTAAAACATGTAGAGGGTATTTTGGTCTAATTGTTTTATAATGGAATAGTGGATAATTTTGTCTTCTTATTTTCTCTGATTAACGTGGTAATTTCTAGCCTTCTTTTTTGAAACACTGGTAATTTCTAGGCTTTGAGAGTGAGGCATTTTTTCTTGGTCAATTATATATATAATAGATATATGTATGTGTGTAGTTCAAGTTCTCGACAGATTCACCAAGGAATATTTTTGTTGCTTTTGACGGACTGTTTGTTACTAGGTTGGATCAGATGTCAACCTGTGGAGGCACCATTTGTTACTATTGGACAAGTTTCTTCTGCCTTTCTTTTGCTGTTGAAATGAACTAGGTCAGAGATTAGGCGTACATAAGAGCTAATTAGTTTTGATCTTGAGCTTGACGGCCAATCACACAGGATCGATGCCAACAACCACGGCAGCATGTGGCGTCAATCCCATCACGTCCTTGGACAACCTATAGTCACTACGGGAGATCCCTTGTTTGCGGAGTGCCAAGGACACTCGGTAAAGCCCCAATGCACTCGGCAAAGGCTTTGCCGAGTGTTGCACTTGGCAAAGAGCACACGACATATTTTAATCGGCAAAGAGCTCTTTGCCGAATGCTTTTTTTGGGGCACTCGGTAAAGTTTTTGCCGAGTGTTTATTTTTTTTATGAAGGGAGGCTCTCATCAACCCGCCCCACAACTCCCCAAATCCACAACGCCCCACACCTCTCCTTCGCGCGAGTACACCTTTACCACTACACCACAGCATCACATGTGCCCATATTCCATTTTGATTCCACTCATATTAAACTAAACTGATTGTCAATTGATTATTTGAGACCCTAAACGAATTCAAATTAAAAAGTTTTCAACTACAAAGTTTCATAACTTTTCAAGATCTACATCTTTCATTTTGGTCTTTTGTCCATCTGAGGTCGTTTACAAAATTTGAATTTCAAATTTGAACTCTTTCAAACTTTGTTTTCGTTGACAAGATGATTTTAAATAAACAAATAGTCAACTGCAATGTTTCATAACTTATTGTGATATACAACTCTCATTTTGACTGTTTCTCCATCCGAGGTCATTTGAAAAATTCAAAATTTAAAATTTAGTTGTCATTCAAACCTCCATTTCGTAAGCAAATTTAATTCAAATTTAAAAGTTTTGAACTACAAAGTTTCATAACTTCTAAGTATCTACAACTTTTATTTTGGTCATTTGTACATCCGACATAGTGATAGTCACATTGTTCACAAATCTTATAGATCTCCCTTCTAGTTTCATGAAACTTAGTAAAGAGATGTTGATTTTGTGAATAACTTTACTATCACTTTGTCTAATCAAGAAATTCTCCAAATAAGAGTTGTAGACCTTGAAAAGTTATACAACTTTATAGTTGAACACTTTTTAATTTGAATTCGTTTATAGCTTAAAAAAATAATTTGAATTTTGCTTTGCCGAGTGTTATTTTTCGGCACTCGGCAAAGATATCTTTGTCGGGTGCTTTTTTATGGCACTCGGCAAAGACAATCTTTGCCGAGTGTTTTTTTGTTGACACTCGGCAAAGATTATTTTTGCCGAGTGTTTTTTTTTTTCGCCGAGTGTTTTAAAAAAACACTCGGCAAAGAGACTCTTTGCCGAGTGCCCGATATAATACACTCGTCAAATAGCCGATTTCCCCTAGTGTGTGTTATGGGGGGGGGGGGGGGGGGGGTCAGGAAATAATGTTGGAGAGAAAAGAGGGATGTAATTGCATTGAGAAATGAGGTCAACCGGGAATTTCTAGGCAGCATCCATGCATATATGTAGCATTCCACTCTCCCAAATGTTCTTGAGATACGGTAATGTTAGCTTTCAAAACTGTCATGGACCTCGGGTGCTTGACGGAGGTTGAAGAAAACTGATGAGGAGCATGCCACAACATCCAGTGACTACAGAAGATTAACACCGAGATACTTATCCTGGGATGAAAAAACAAATTTCCGGCTTCGTAACACAGATTTTTGTGTGTGTGGAGAGATGTAGAGTAGTAGCTCGAACCCCAATTTATAGGAGTGTGCAGTACTATCTGTGGCCTGAATGGCTGTAGCCAGAAGACATGCATGCAGTTTGTCCCGTGAAGGCAGTGCTGCGCCGGGGCATGCATGTGACTGGGACGCCGACGCCATCTCTCACGTGATGAGTTCCCCGGCCAGCCAGCCGGCCGGCCAGGAATCTCCTGGCGGGCCAGACGCGCGTCCGTACGTGACTGACGTCGGTACTCGTCGCGTGCACGTTTCTTTCTTTCCATTTTTCTGCATCCCCAAAATCCTCGCTCATCACTCGTGCTTCTGGATGCATTCCACCGAACATGACGGCTTTGACCTCGACCCTCACATGGCTGCCGGATCAAGGTCGCATCATTGCCTAATCATTGCTCCGTGCCATGAGGGACTCTACTACTCTATCAGATAGAACGAGTATTAACCATCTCACATCTGGCGCCATGGCAGCCGTCCATTAATTTAGATCTCACCCGACAAAAAAATGTCATTTGCTAACACATCAAGGACCGAGGTGTGTGTGCAGAACTACGGCATCATTTGCTGGACAGCAACTGCACATTGATGGATGCGTCGACCGATTGTTCGTAGCTTGCTCCCTGCTGCGCTCCGTTGCTCTAGTCAAGATGGATCGATCTAGTCCAGGAGTAGCGATTGTTTGGTCGCTGTGAGTTCGCTGACGTGAACAGTTCCAGAATTGATCGACATATGCCTCACAGGTGAGAAGCAGACAGTTGGTCACGGCACTTTTCCACCTATTTGCATTGCCCCGAACCCGATCGTGAAAAAGGATGAAACTTTTACCCTCCAGATGAAGGGTGTTTTCGTACAACTCTTTGGATGGAAAAACTTGAGTGCTTCTGGAAAACTTCCCAAATTGGGAGTGATTGAATGTTCACACACAAATATTTCTATAGTAATTGTAGCTAACTTTTGTGCCAATAGAGGAAATTGTGATTGTACCGAATCAATTTAGACTGTGCTTCCGGTAACAAATCAGTTAGTTGCCAAAAATAGATCATGAAAATACCAAGTTATGAGGTGCAGTTTATCGTCCCGTACCCCAATTGAAAAGTTTGCACCACGCACTACCAGGATCCCCACTTTTTCCGAGTGCCCAGGGCACTCGGGAAAAGCCGTAAAACACTCGGAAAAGCTTTTTTTCCCCGAGTGTCTATGATTTCCCGAGTGTCTCGTCCCTGGGGCACTCAGGAAAGGTTGTTTTTCTCGAGTGTCGTGATTTTCCCGAGTGTATTTATTTTGACACTCGGGAAAGGTGAGCTTTCCCGAGTGCCCGATAAATTGCACTCGGGAAATGGGGGAGGCACTCAGGAAAAAGCAGATTTCTGGTAGTGACGGTACTCGATCGACGCCTTTTCTCGATTTCTCAGAAGGCCTCGATCCGTTTTGGTGCCAACCTGTTTTTGTTGTACTGGGATGGCATCTGCGATGGGAGGTTATCAAACCGCCGCCGCCGCCAGCCGCGACGTCGTTCTCCCACTGGACGTTGTATTCGACATCCTGGTGCGTCTCCCGGCGAGAGACATCTGCCGTCTCCGTGCCGTCTGCCGGCAATGGCGGTCGCTCACCTCCGACCCCGTCTTCATCAAGGCGCACACGGCGAGGCACCCGGCGACCCCGCCGCTCATCGTCGCCTCCTTCCACGGCGACGGCGACCAGTACGTTCACATCATGGACCTGGACTCCGGCCGCGTCGTCAAGCGGCTGCCGGTGGCGAAACACCGCCAGGGACTCGTGCTCACTCGCCTCGACCTCATCTGCTTCGTCGACCACGACGGAACAAACTGCTCCGTGGTCGACCCGGCCACCGGCGTCGTCACCCGGCTGCCGGATACGACGCCGGAGGAGGACTGGAGCGACTCGCCGTTGACGACGAATGACTGGCAGTGGGATGTCTTCAGTTGCTTTGTGCTTGGACGTGTAGACTCCACGGGGAAGTGCAAGGTGCTCAGGCTGTCCGAGGAGTCCAGTTGGGATGATGACAGTGAGTGTGAGTATCACATGTTCTCCAGTGTTGTTACCGTCGACGAGGATGCCGGTTGCGCTCCGTGGAGGTGGACCGGGAGCCCGGAGTTCCTCCTTGACATGCACAGCAGCGTGGTTGTCGGAAACTCGGTCTACTTCTTCTGGCGCACGGATGAATATCCTGATAAAGATCAGAAGAAATCAATTAGGACAGATGGCATGCATTGTACCGGATTGTATCGCGTGTTTCGACCTTGAGACAGAAGAATGGAGTACACTCTCAGGCCCATGTCTAGTGGACTCCGAGGAGGACGATGACGATGACAGCGACGATGACGACGACAATGGCAACAGACACTATTACTACGGCGATCATGAGAACTGGTGCATTTCCATGTTGTCAAGTTCTACTTTAACTGAGTTGAAAGGCTACTTGGTTACGGCACACAACATTAGTTCGCGGTACATTATGGATCTGTGGTTTCTAATGGATACTGAGAGCAGTCTCTGGGTTCATGAATACAGAGTCAACACTACAGAATGGATTATCGCTGACCTGAGGGTGGCAAAACCTCTGTTGCTACTTGATGATGGGAGAATTGTCATCTTCTGTCGCCACAAAGGGGTGCTGGCCTTGTATGATCCCAAGGGCGCCACTGCATATTCGGAACTGGAGACTGGACGTCTTGATGAAGTTGGCCTGTATAGAGGAAGTGTGCTCAGCTTACAAACGGCCACCCCGAGTAAGTAAGGCATAGTAGTATCTTTGTGCTATTTCCCACTTTTATAACTTAGTTTATATACCTAGCTACCAAACAATATGCATGCAACTGGATCAGTTCATTTGCCCCTGTAGTGATTTGTGCGTGCTATTTTTGTGCGGATCGTGTTTTGCCTTATATAGAAATACAAATTGAGTTGTTACATCGCAGTGTTAGTTGTTACTTAACCAGCCATACAAAACATTTTTGCAACTGTATCAATTTATTTCCCCTGCAGTGATTTGTGTGTGCTATTTGTGGGTGGAGATTGTCATGTGTCATGTTTCAACTTACGAATATAAATTGAGTCGTCACTTCCATCCAAATTAAAATTGGGGAATGTTCCAATCATGCGGAGACATTTTTCGTTAACAACTCGGACTGCTACCAATTTGCAGTTTAGCAATTTTCTGGCAAATAATGAGCCTTGAAATTATGAAAACAACCGTGGATCATTGAACGCTAGAACGGAGGATTCAATTTTTTTGTTGTTCAAATCAAACACAATCCAACATGTTTTTTCTCCAAAACATAGTTTCCCCAAAATAATTACATGATGCCTCAATTTTTGCATAACGATTTGCCTTGATTCCCTGGCACAATCCAACCATCACCTGAACTCGGGATCATCTGAGTGCAGCACTGTCGCTGAAGGTACACCAGGGAGCTAACTCACGGAAGACCGGTCATGTCATACTCACTGATTTAATCAACCAAATGCTTTTGCCATGTGGTCCATGAGCTAAAGGAAACCCTCGACCTTGCCTTTAAGCTAAAGCTGTCCGATCTTTTCCCTGTCGTGAACGTACTGTATATATATGTATGTGCAGAGATATATTCATGCGTAGTGATATGGTGTGATACCTAGATCATATATACGACGTATCCATCGTCGCAGATGTATCGAAGAGTAGTGACAGGAAAGGTAGAGCAGCAGATACTGCACGAAGGATCTTACTGCAATGTGATAAATCTGTCGTGTCTCGTGGAATCAAAGTCATGTAGTATGCAGTACAGTTTAGGACCGGTGTTACATCAGACGTTGACAGCGCGACAATCCATACTAAGCACGTGGTGTAATATGGACTTTAGCTGGTTTGTACTAGATCTGAGGCTATTGGACCTATTGAAGAGTAGTCATTTCATAATTACAACACAGCTCGTTTTCAATTAGAGCATTCCTCCAAAAAAAACTACTGTATTACTAAGCATAGGCCCTGCCTTTTTAACTATTTCAGACTCAACCATGAGGTTTTACATATTTACCTCTAGCACGTTACATATAGGGTAAGATATATATATATTGTTCCGCATGAATCATCGTATCATATCAATGTTGAAAAATCATTTCTCTCTGGCGAACACCTCTCGAAAATATATATTCGGTTTATTATATAGTCGTTAACTAAATACAGCTCTTCACATGTACCTATAGACTTTAAAATATATAGCAACTCCCATATATATATCTATAGTAATTCTTTTTGAATTCCTCTCTATGTTGCTACCACTGCACCCCACCATGATGACCTCAAATGGGACTAGGGAACGTAAACCCAGAGGGTGCCATTTCCCATATGTTAGAAAGACATGCACTGGCCCTGATGTAACATTGGGGTTTGGACTCCCAGCACAGACCATATGGGCTAGTACTCCAGCAACCTGCATGTGGAGGGCAGGCATGCATAGGGGAGTCAAACTAGGGTCGTTGTGTCCTGGTGCGGAATGGGCATGTGAGGATGGCGCAATAAACCCAGACAGCAAGGTCGCTGGCTGCTGGATTGGATAGATGGAATATCTGGGGAGCCACGACCGACGCAGTCTCTCGAAGCAAAGGTCTAGGGATCATTCTTCTTCTACTCAATCGACCTTTCCCTCCGGTTAATTAATTTTGAGTGTCGTCAAAGCACTGATAACATGAAAACGAACAGACATTCATACCTTAATTTGGTGGGGGCTAAACGAAAATGAAGGAAGAAATGCACGGCAAGGTCGTACGCAGACTACAGTGACCTGCAACTGTTCTCAGCTGTGATGGAGCAAGCCCAGCTACTAGAGTTATCATCGAAGACATTGTTGATTGCTTTAAATTGATTATATATGTCCCAGACCAACAATCACGTTCGTATTATGAGTGCAGAATTATTTCTTGAATTGTCCCTATGGCCAAAATGTCTGCCCAATCTTCAGTAGAAGTAATTTATAAAGAAAAATGCATCAAAGAATGTGAATCCGCTAATTTCATACACAACTGGAAGTGTATACTCCTGCCTGCCTAGCAAAACATCCAATACATGATAAGTTGCTCCGATTTGACTTTGCCAAGGCTTTTTTGTGAGGAAAAAATACACCAGGAGTTTCCTTGTTCAGTTCTACGAATATGTGACATGATGAGCGAGCCATATATTTGTGGCATATCTGATCGAGTAATATCTTCCCACCTGGAAACTGGCTTGTTTGATTCCCCTTAAGAGTATGAGGTGGATTGGAGGCAACGGGAATCCATCAACGTATTGATGGACAGTTCGGAGGATGACCAGACATACAACCATATATATGAACTGTACCACAATTGGTTAATTGTCACCCATACTTGCCACGTCAAAGAAAAACATGCTTGCCTAGACAGCACATCAAACACATGCTCATGGTGGAGAAACCAAACTTGTGTCAACTGTCCGTGGTTTGGTTTTGCTAAACAAAGGGCTTATAAGGGGAATAAAAATGAGACAGGCTTTCAAGTCGATGTTTTTACAATTTATCCTCCAATGTTCGTTTTAGTTTTGTAAACCATAAATAAAATACATAAAGAAGCAAGAGTGCTCGTAATGTAGTAGCAACCAATTCAAATCAACTTGGCCCAATTGCTCTGATCCGCCATGCATATGTCGGTTCGTATCATCACCCACAATTAACGTGAATATAGATGCACAACCTCTAAGGGGGGCCATTATAGATCCCACCTTCAATGAGCCTTTTCAATATAATATATATGCAAGTATGATGCATAAGCTAGTGTAACTCGCATGATTTGTCGAAACATGCAAGCAAGAAAACTTGAGAATGAAACTTTCATACATTCAAAATTCAACCACAAGGACCAAGCAAAACAATAAGGTCAAAATAGTCAAACTAAGTGATAGCGACTATATATTAGCACAAATTCCACACGCTGCGGAAAAGATGGAACACTGAAGTGGATATATATTTAGCCTAAAGAGTACATATGCATTCAAATAAGCAGGTTCTCTACAACTGAAGTTTCAACTTTTATCCCGATGCCTAAAGATATGTTTAGTGCTTATTTCTTTGACATATGCTACCTTTGTTTGAACTAACCAACGTCAAATATATGAAAGATCGGAGGGAGTATAGCTAGGAATGGCATTTTCACCCGCTAGCTGTATAGGCCAACAAGGTAACAGTAATTTACAGAAAAGTATTAAAAAGGGTAGTTTTGGGATAATGTTGCCAAGAAAGTATATAGTTTCGTGAGCTTTAAGCATAAATATACTTTTGGCTCCTTTTGGTCCCGCTCGGGCTGTCATTTTCTCGTGCGCGTACGTACACAAGCAACCCTGGCCTCTGGTTGTCACATTCTCATTTCCTCCCCACACGTTGCAAACAAATCTCGCTCCCCACACATCTGTATTTATACTCATCTGATCACTATCTTCCTCATCTGTCTCAAGCCTTTAATACCAAAACCTAACCGAGACAAGTTGACAACACAAGAAACCAATGGAATTGTGCCCTAATGTCCCCTCTTGTTGAAATCTTGGGTGAAGAAGAGCGAGAAACTAGAAAGAGAGAGATAGAGAAAGCAATGGGTCTAGCGCGGTAGTACGGTAGAAACTAGAGAACGCACACAGAGAGAGAGAGGAAAAAGAGGCACCACGGCACACGCTGGAGAGGTACGCACCACAAAACACAAGCAGAAACAAACACCTCCCGAGAATACCAAGAACCTTCTTCTTCTTCCTTGAGCAGCTTCCCACGCAGCTAATTGAGCTTTGCCCTTTCCACCGTTCCTTGCGGCAGTGGACGCCCGCGGCGGCGAAGGGAGGAGAGGGGATAAGCTAGCTGCGTCTATGGAGGCGGCGGCGTCGGCGCCGGACCTGTCGCTGCACATCAGCCTGCCGAGCGGCAACGCCGCGTCGTCGCCATCGTCGTCCGCGCCCGGGCTGGTGGGCGCCGGAGTTGGGGGCCGAGGCGCCGGCGCCGCGGCGGCTGGAGGAGGAGGAGGAGACCCGTGGCGGCGGCTGAACGGGTCCACGGCGTCGACGGAGCTGTCGCTCTCGCCGCCGCCGCCACGGCTGGAACAAGCGGCGGCGGCCGGCGCGGTGCCGTGGCGGCTGCGGCCGTCGACCGCGGCGAGTCCCGCGTCGTCGTCCTCCGCGGCGGAGGCGGCGGCTTCGTTCTTGCCGGTGACCGTGCCGCGCCTCTCGCTCGACGCCGCGGGGTCGGCGGAGGCGGCGCGGGCGCGGCCAATCAACGGCGTCCCCGTCTACAGCACCCCGGCCGCCGGCTCGCCGTTCCTGGGCGGCGCCGGCGCCGGCGACTACCGCCACCATCAGCGCCACCACCACCACCCCAAGGTCGGGCTCTACAACCCCTACCCGTCCTCGGCGTGGCCCTCGTCGCTGCGCTCCTCCACGACTACCGCCGCGGCGGCGCCGGCTTCATCCGACGCGTTCCTGTCGCCGTCGGCGTACCACCGGATGCTGTCCGGCACCGGGCGGCTCCACCTCCACGGCGTGCTCGCCGACACGCTCCGCGGCGCCTACGGCGGCGGCGGGCACCACCACCACCACCAGCACTTCGGCCTGGCCTCCTCCCGGTACATGCCGCGGCTCCCGGCGTCCCGGCGCAGCATGCGCGCGCCGCGGATGCGGTGGACGAGCACCCTCCACGCGCGCTTCGTCCACGCCGTCGAGCTCCTCGGCGGCCACGAGCGTGAGTGCTCGATCAGCCACAATTCAAGCACCTACCTATTTCTTTACAATCTCGGGATCCAGTCATTTCATGCAAGATTGATTGATTCAGCTAACTAGCTAGCTACTCCAGCTGATTTCTCTCTCTCTCTCGCCACACATCCATGTTGCAGGGGCGACGCCGAAGTCGGTGCTTGAACTGATGGACGTGAAGGATCTGACGCTAGCGCATGTGAAGAGCCATTTGCAGGCAAGTTATCCATCAACTCTCCTTGGCCCCGAAGTACTAGCTATAGTACCGCGCCATTCTTCAATTTTGTGTCGTTCTTCTTGGCTTCTTGCAACTGTTCTTCTTCTTGTTCCGGTTCAAGCTAGTACGTACAAGGACCGAGCGAGGTGCAATCTTGCGGCGCCTCGGCACTGATTCCCATGGATTTCTGCAGCAATTGAAGCTGAATGCATGAGAGAGAAACTCTGGTGTGCTTGGGCACCTGTGATTGACCATGCAGTGCAGGCAACTGCCATCCCTAGAGAGAGGATAGGAAGAGCTAGCTACAGAGAGAGAGAGAGAAGATGAGTCAGACGAGATGTGTGGGAGTGTGTGCAAGAAAAAGGTACCATCATTGCGCAATAATGCAATGTGTGTCCGCTCCTGCATGCTGACCAAGCCCGAGCCCCGAAGCTTACAGAGGAGAGAGACTGAGATTGGGAGGGAGGGACGGAGACGCCCATGACATTTTTTCGTTGCGCTTTTCTTCTCGGTGTTCTGCTCGATTTGCTGCCATTTTTTCAGTAATCCTTTTCAAATCTGCTGTGCTTTACGCCTTTCCCTCCCCATCCCAAACAGATAGTGTGTTTGCAGCTTTGCTTTCTTGGTCATTCTTTTCTTGCTGCCCCTTTTACAGATGTATAGGACCGTGAAGAGCACTGACAAGCCTGCAACCTCCTCAGGTAAACCACATACTCCGGTGATTAACAATTGCACATACTTCTGTGTTACTACTGGATTAAAACTCATTGCCAACGACGTTTCCTATACCTTGATTGTTAGGACCCATTGATGGCGGTGGCTCCGGCGACGACGAGCTCCAGAATGCCGAGCAGGCTCAGTCAGGCGGGGACATCAACCGGCAGCCATTCGCTGGGCAGCGGTCAGCCTCTTCCGAGGGTGCCACGAGCCAAGCAGGCGGCGCTGACGTTGAGTGCTCCTCGGCCGACGATTCTGACGGCTGCAGGGCGCGCAGCACCTCATCAAGGTATGAGTGACCTTCCTTGCTAGTCATGGCTTGCTACTTTGCTAGATCATCCTTGTTGCAGGAATTTAGGTTGTTTCTTCTTGATGTGGCAATTGGTTTGTCAACAGATAATATGGCAAATAGCTTAAGAACAAAAATAACCAAACTTATTAGTCTGCACTTCAAGCAAGTTGTGCTGATGTGAGACGGCTAAAGCTCAAAAGGTGTTTGGCCCTACAAAAGCATACAGTCTCATCTGTCATTGACTTGACTTGATCAGCAGCATGCAATTGCAGCTCCAAAGAGTATGCATGTGTTACTACTGTAGTTTCTCGGGAATTGGACCTGTACTCATCCAATCTTTTCTCTCGCTACGAGCTGCTGCTTTTGCCTTTTCTTAGCAATGGCTTGCTGCAGTGCCAGGAGCAAGTGGCATTTGACCTCAAAACTTTCATGCATATGTGCACCTAGCGATACATGTCTTGTTCTCCTCCTGCGTTACTTTCTTGTGAGCCCATTTTATCCCAGATCGATGATATTTTCTGTTAACTTGACTCCTGAAGACAATGCTTACAAAAAGGTGCTCGTTAGACGTCTTTGTACATATATCTCACGATCCTCCCCATTCTCCTGATCAATTAAAATTATTAATGCACAAATATGTCTGGACAATATGTGGTTTTGGTAGCTTATTATGTCATGGTATAATAAGTTAGTTCTGATCCAATTAGATACGTACTCACTAAGCATATACATATGCTTATTTCCCCTTGTGTCACATCAGAGGTCGTATGTTATATGATTAACTTTTACTATAAAGAGTTGTAACATATGAGAATATATGCAGTGGTATAATGGCACTTGAAATTGTGCATCAGTTTTCTTAGCAGCATTGTCACACAAAAATCATTTTAGTTTACACATGCATGGTAAAATACTTGATACTATGTTGGTCCCACGTTAAATTAAAAAAGGTACTAGTATAGAGATCACATACAAAGTTTTAAAATCATTGGTATCTATAATCTGCTGACTAGTAGCTAGGTTCATAATAAAGCAGGTTGTGTATTGGATGAAGTATTTAGCACATCTCATCGGTAATTAATAGAAGAAAGTATCTGATACAATATTCAGTATTTAGTAAGAAAAGTGCTGCAGAATATTGGTGGGGAAGGATGCATATGTGGTTTGTTAAGAGAAAGCTCTATCAGTTTATTGAATTTTCTGATATGGTGGCTGCTGATGAGGAGTACAAAAGTACAACATCTATCTCTATCTGTTTGAAAACAATAATTTATGCAAAGTACGATAAATGGCAGCAGTTTGTTAGTACCGATATACGAAAAAATATTCTATCATCGTCCAAAGAATTTGTACTCCGTATTCATTATTAGCAACCCATATTGCTATGCCGTACCTAATCGAACTTGGCAAGATTGGAGTCATCAGGCACATGTCACCTGTTAATTCTCATGGGCATCATGCATGTACCGACACTATTTAACCCTTTTGAATGACCTGTTGCCTAGAAATTAAAAACTGTACGTGAGCTATATCTAGCTAGGCACTTTGTGTTGATTGCTGACACACTTATACGTACCGTTACTGTTCTAAATTAAAAGCTTGGGAAAAGGTAACGTCATTAGTATACAGTAGGGCAATACTCATCGTGTTTGTTAGTACTGCACCCTAAGCAGTAGTGGTAACAAATTTTCCAAACGAAAACTTTCTCTTCAGAGATCAATGGCTACCATCAAGAGCTTGCAACCAGGACAACCATCGTTCTGCTGGTGTTTCATCCACCATTGAGGTACATGTGTATGTGCTTAGTCATTTATCTCTCATGAACTCATTTCACATTAACATGGTTTTTGTGTTTGGATCAGGACGACACAAAACCTTGCAGATCAGCTACCAGCTTGCAGCTGGTGTCGAACCAAGAATTGGGCAGCCCTAGCTTGGAGTTCACACTGGGGCGACCGAACTGGGATGGTGCAGAACATGACTAGCAGCGTTAACCAGATATGACATGAACATTGGTTGAACCATAATACGTTCCATACAATTAGTCCTGCAACGCCACGAATTTAGCATTGTGTGCTGCAACCAAAAAGAGATATATGGTTTTCTTCTCTTTCCTTGGCTTTTTTATAACTTTTTCTTCCTTGGGGGGGGGGGGGGGGGCAGAAAGCATAGCAGCATGATCATCGGGGCGAGGTAAAGCGGGAGCTTAAGTTATATCTATCTCCCAAGTTGGCTAGCTTACAAAATGTATCATGTTGTTTCATATGGAAGGAGAAAAGAAAGAAAAAAAAGAAATCTAACCAGATGATATATGATGGCAATTTTTCAATTTGATTATGCATACATATAAATATTTTTTTTGGTATTGTGCTAATGAACTACGTACCTGACCAATTTCAAGCGAATTTTATGTGTAAATATTTGCGTGTTCTGAAATTAGTTTAAGTTGCAATCACCACCAAACATTTACAAAAGATATCCTTTCAGTCTCGAATTAAAGGCAAAATGAAAGGCATGGCTTGAAAATATTTCCCTAAACTAAACTACAACTTTTAAGAGAGGAGACCAAGGATAAACAACACAATTAAGAACTCATTCTTTTTCACAGTTTGGGCGGGTTTGCTAAAGAAGAGATAACGATCTTCAATCATGGGTGCACAAGGAACCCAACATTACATAGTATTTAGTATTGCTTCACATTTTCTTGGCAAACCTTTCTTGCTGGTGCATATTCAAATACTATGAGTTATATGTCATGCATTATAAATTTGCACCACATAAGTGAACACAACTCAGAACACATATATTAAAGATGCATTCTGGGCAGCTAAGGAACAAATTTGATTGCCATGAAAGTATACATTTTGTGTAGCTGTGGGATATTCTCTCAGTAAGGAAGTCCACTGGTTATCAGAACTCCATGTTGTGTCTGTATGTAAGACCCTAGGAAATGAGCATTAATAATAAAAACTCTCCCTAATTGGGGTTTTTTTACGTCAAGAAAAAAACAACCGGAAAGAGTAATATAAATGGATTTTGAACAGTTGAAGGACAAGAAAGGGACATTGTGCAAAAACTCAAAGTCGTTTACATGCATAAATGATGTATTCTTACCTCTTGAAAAGATTTGAGGTACGTACTATCACACACTTATCCAATTTCAACGGTAGTAGAAAGAGGGGATAAAGGGAACAAAGAAGGTAGAAAAGGGTGCAAAAAGAAGCGGCAACCCAATCATAAAGCAATGGATTGCAAAATCATTTTAGCAGTGGTCCATGTTTCGCTGTCCCCTCGTTGATGTCACCCCATCGTTCCCTTCCCTTGTCGGCTCCTTGCTCATTAGTGCAGTCAGTTGTTCAGTACTCGTACGAGAGAGAGAGAGAGAGAGAGAGAGAGAGAGAGAGATATGTGAGGCAAAAAAGCAGGCAACAGCACAAAGGAAATAAAGGCATGTTCTGTGTAACATCTGTGTGATGTTACTGTGCACACTTGAATGTCTTGTCCGATCCGTCTCTTTCTCTCTTTTCGCCCTGCCTGCCTGCGCTCCGCTCTATGACACGGCCATTCATTTGCATGGGGCCTTTTGAATCCGTGCAGATGAGGAGGATTGGACCACCGTCTAGCTCTGTGGTGCCCATTCATCACTGTGCGTATGGAACATCAATTTTTTTTTGCGACAATGTGGTACTCGTTTATAGTCAAAATCCAAAAGGCTGGGGGATTTAAAATCTCATTAATTTGATACACGCCCAGGCTTGTGTTGTGAAGGTTTCAATCAAGTCATTACAGCAGTTTGCACAAATTGCTATGTAATTACAAGGCAAAACTGCATTTACATGAATTTTTTTAGCAAAATAGACGAGAGGACCCTAAAAACCCAACCCCTCCCTTACCATTTAATTTCAATTTTCAATAGACTATAATTTTATATTCTTTTATATAGTAATTGCATGCACCAAATTAATCATACAAAAATATGATTACATAGATATGGGTCATGTGTGGAAAAGAAGGAAGGTAGGTGTTCAATGTGACACGAGGTCTATAGTGCAAACTAACATTAGTAGCTTCACAACCAACTTATATTTTGACTCGCCTCCTCCCTAGTTCCTTCATGCTTTATTCGCAATGTGTTTTGCATTTCGCCACATATATTGTTGTTCTATCGTGAAAATCAATTTTCCCCATATGTCCCCTGAGCGGATGGATCTTTATCGTAGAATGTGCCCATCTTTCACCAACCTATATATATGCACCCTAAGATATCAAAATGCCAGCATATATACCCATTATTCCATTTAAAAGCCAGCATGACCCTACATTTACATAGCAGCATGCATACAATCTGAGTCACCTTCCACTGGTGATTTCCTGGCACTTTTGCTCCGCATGCCGTCTCGCATCTTGCCATGTCACCTTTTCATCTCGACCATCCAATCCTCATAGGTCTATTTAGTGGATGGATCTTGATGTATGCCTAACCTTGCATTTATTTTAACAATTAGCTGGTATAAACCATGTTCTCCCATTTAAAAGACGGAAGGTATCTTGCATGAGACAACAGGAGGAGGTTTAGTCACAAACTTGGCTGGTAGTGAACAATTTGACTCACCCCTTACCTGGTTCCTTCCTAACCCGTGTTTGCTCCACATGTGGTTCATACTTTGCCATGTCCCATTTTCATCTTGAACATCAGTTCCTCCTCATTGGTTCGCTAAACAGATGGATCTCGATCATCGAATACACCTCTTTCCTTTTTACAAACCTATAAGCCCCACAAACCCATTAAAATGCTAGCATATATACCTACTCAGGGCTTGTTTGGGTGTTGTCGTTTTTCAAAACCAAAATATTAAGAAACTATGGTTTTAGAAGCCAGAGCAAGCAAAACCATGTGGTTTAGAAAAAAAAAAGGTTAGGAGTGGAGTTTTTGAAACTCCAAAATGTTTGCACTTTTAGCAATACCATGGTTTTTAAAACTGCAAAACTTGGTTCATCCAAACACCTCCTCAGCCATTTAAAATACAATGATGCCTCATTTAAATTACAACATACAAGACAATTCAGCACCCATCGGTAATTTCCTGGCTCTTTTACTTTGCCTCGCATCTCAACACATAAACTTTTTGTCTTTGATCCTTGGAGGTCTACTCTGCGGATGAATCTTTGACACTTGAATGAGTTTGGTGTACACGTTAATTACTGTTGTATTTTGTTAAATATCAGCTAGCATGTCAATGCTTGCCCACATAAATGCCAGCTTGCATGCCCAGCCTATCCCATTTAAACAATGCTATTAGCACACACTCACTCCCCTAGTTAAATGGTAGCCTGCACACACATTTTTCCAGTTAAAAATGCCAACCCATATATTCTCATTCCCCTATTTAACCCCCACCTCCCAAACATCTACCTCCATTCTACCATCTAAACATCCACCCATGTAGTGTACATTTCCTTCAGTTTCCTCTCTCTTCCATACAACTTCATCTTCCTAAAGTTTGCTTTCCCAAGTGATTCAAGTGGAAAAGATGATGGTGATGGGAAGCTCAAGGTGTCCAACTGTTCAAGCCAATGATGATGAATTAACCTTGTTGTGGCAATGATGGTCCCCTTTGTCGAGTAAGAGTACAAGATACCCGTGAAGGGATCTGATGAAAAAGAAGACATTTTGACGCTAGCATACCTAGCCAATGGTTTTGACATGGATGTGTGGAATCCCACCTCAATGACAACAACATTAACTATCGTTTCTTCATTGAGGTCGTGTTCCATCGCATTCATGTCAAATCCATTGGGAAATGTCTTCTTTGCTGTCAGATCACTTCGGGTGCAAATGTATGCTCTGCTTGGCAAAGTCATGACTGGTGTCATGGACTCTTCATCATTGCAGAGTATGATCGGACACCATAAGCTATGGCCACAAGAGGAAACCGAAGAAGGCACAACATGCAGATGAGAGGGTGGCTTTCAAATAGGGAAGTAGAGGCTTATAGGTTGTTGAAGGGTCTATCTCGCACTAGAAATCCATATGCTAGATGTACCTCCAAGGATTGGATGCATGCACGGCATGAACTTTTGACTTGGTGCCTGTTAAAATTTTGATAGCTCATAAGGCATGAGTCTATTCTTGGAGGGTAAATAAGAAATTTTCTCTTTCTTCCTTGCATGCAGCTTTGAGAGATATTGAGTATTGAACAACTCACACTCCGCTGTAAGCCTCGCTTGTAGAGAAAAGCAAGAAAATCCACTAAGAGTGAAAGGCAGTCGTGCCTCTCGTGATGGTGGCGTGAGGTAGGATAGGGAAGTTTATGGACTGATGTGGATATATAAGTTAGAGGAAATATTGTTTATCCCTATTTTCAACTCTAATTGTGATGTTACTTTGTTTTCTTAACTTTGTGATTTTGTCTCAACTTTATAGAAACTCTTGCATGGATTCGCTTTCTCCTTTATCCTATATGTGGATGGATTTGTTCACTTCTTATTTCAACATCAATGAGAGAGATAGGATGAAGAAGAAAGGAACACGAGATGGATGGCAAATCTGGCCGAAAAATTAATTTTACTTTATTTGTTGGCCCTTAAATATGTTGAAGTGTTTAAGGCAAAAAGAGGGTAAAATCGAAAGTCATAAAAAAAGGAAAGGTAAAAATACAAGGGTATTTTTTTCTTTTACAACTCATTTGAAATTATATAACATAACATGGGTAGAATCAAGAATACTACTCCCTCCATTCTTTTTTATATGACGTTGGTTAGCTCATTTTTGAATTAACCAACGTCATATATAAAAAACAGAGGTAGTATAAGCTAAGCGTAGTACTATGTCACTTTTGTGGTTTGTGGCTACTACTGATATATTGAGAAGCGCCTGATTCATTGAACGCCATGATTCCTCGTGGCCTGTCCGTTGATCTGCAAATTTATGCATCTTCCTTAGAATTTTGTGATCATGTTTGGTTTCCAGCTAGTGTTGTATGTCTTCGTGAGTCTGACAAGGTCATCGAGAGCCTATCTTGGACAGTGCGTAGTAGCACACGACCAGTGCAGTTCCATGCGTCAAATCAGAAAGTTTAAGGTGACGAGGTAACGGTGAAGATGAGCTGAATTGCACGTCGAAACCAAGTTCTACACGCGAGAACACACGGTAATTTCGTGGATGCCGAGGAAACGATCAGTTAAGCCAAGAGGAGGACCAGGCTCTCGGACATGCCGGGACTGTACACTTGAGCCCGTACGAATGTAATCCTCATCAATCGAACGGCAGATTTGCATTATGCATCGTGTCCAGTTACTGACAGTGTACTACCGGCACGGCGGTAATGCTTCAGTGTCGGCAGCCTTAAACACGTGCACCGTATACTAACGATAATAACGGCTCTGCGAATCAGGTCCGACTTGCTGGGCTGTGCACCGTACGCCGTCGGCAGCTCCCGGGGGCCCACGCTAAGGACCGCGTTACTGTGCGTAGGGAATCGCACGTCCCGCCCCGCGCGCGCCACGTGTCCGAACGACGTCGGTCGGAGCGCCGCCGCCCGCCGCGCCGCCTTCTTCCTCGCCGACCTTCCCCCTCCGGCCCCGCCCACCGCCCTCCAACCGTCCGCGGCTCCGGCGGCGCCCGCGCCGTCTCGCCGCACCGCCTCCCACCGTCGTGCCGGCCGCTGCTCCCACGAACCTCCTTCTAAAGCCGTCGGGAAATGGAGCTCCTCGCCGCCGCCGACGTCCCCAGCAACCCGAACCCCTAACCCCGCCGGCGATAACCGCCACCGGCGACGCAGCGGCGCCCTCGCCGCCGCGTCGCACCGCCCGCCCCCACCCCGCGCTCCGCCACCGCCTCGTCCGCGCGCTCCACCGCCGGCGATAACCGCCACCGGCGACGCGGCGGCGCCCTCGCCGCCGCATCGCGCCGCCCGCACACGGCCCGCGCTCCGCCGCCACCTCGACGCCAAGCTCCACCGCCCGCGTTAATCCACCGCCGGCGACGCGGCGGCGCCCTCGCCGCCGCGTCGCGCCGCCCGCACACCGCCCGCGCTCCGCCACCCCTCACCACCACGCTCCGCCGCCCGCAATAAACCACCTCCGGCTACGCGGCGGCGTCCTCGCCGCCGCGCCGCGCCGCCCGCCCGCAGCAGCTCGCTCCGCTCGCTAGTGGGCCGGGCTGCACCCGTACGCGCGCTAACGCGTAGAGTTTCCGCCACGCTAACGGTAGCTCGCTCTTCCTTTCTTTTGTCAGAAGATCCAGTCCAGGAATGCGCGACGGGCCCCGTCTAGTTTCCGCCCCAACAGTAGAGCCGGCCCATATTGCACTTCACTTATTCCGGCTACACCCGCGCGCGATCCAGTGGCCCAATGCACTGGAGGCCCAACACAGGACAAAAACAGTGGCGCGCCTACAAAGCAGCGCACTGATTTCTGAACTTTCTTCCTACGCGAACGGTTCTGACACCACTGTTCTGAACAATTCAGCATCTCGGTATTACCAACATAGTTAATTTGATAGAAGTTCAACTCTTGTTTTCTATTCAATCTGGGAGTCCTGGAGTCCACCATTTCAGCAGGGGCATATCTATGCGTGCGTGCACGGATCTTCTAAAACTACGGGCGCGTTCGGTGTTCATGTTTAGAGCCTCTAAAATTTAACTCTAAAGAGAATTTTATTATTTAAAAATATTAAATAAAGTCTAATGATAAAACATTTTTACAGATGGGTACATCTTTACGAGACGAATCTAATGAGCCTAATTAATCTATGTTTTGCTACAGTGATGTTACAGTAATGCTACAGTAAATATCGCCTAATCACGGCTTATAACTACCCCGTTAAATTCGTCTCGCGATTTAGAGAGGGGTTCTGCAGTTAGTTTTGTAATTAAAGTTTATTTAAAACAAGATTCTTTTTGTTTAGACCCCTCTAAATTTTAGCCTCTAAAACGCCGAACGCGTCCTACTACTCGTATAGATGTCCACAGATCTGAGAACTGAGATCGTGGCATCAGCTGGATGCAGGACAGCATGTGCCGCAAGAGAGGCCATTCCTTGTTCTCTCTTAAGATGTACAGCAGGAGAGATTTTGTAGGCGTTCTCGTCGGAGCAGCCATTGCCGTTGCATGTTTCCTTCTGGTACCACCACTGTCGTCTCCGCCGTGTGGACTCCCGCTGGTGGGTCAAGAACCGGGCATAGTTGGTGGCGATGGAACTCGAGCTGACCAATTGGGAACGAAGAAGCTTGAAATGGTGCGACATGTTTCATGGCCAATTTGTAACTTTGTCTCTCCTTTATTTAATTCATTGCTTGTTATGAACTCTTAATAACTTATTTACAGGCCGCCGCTGCATCATTCCCCGGTGAAGACAAGCTTGTGGAGCTGCTGGAGAGAGCGGCCATGGAGGACGACAAGACCATCATAATGACCTTCACGAACGAGGCGTTCTCCGCCCCGGGGTCGCTCATGGACCTCTTCCTGGAGAGCTTCCACACGGGCCTCAAGACCGAGCCCCTGCTCAAGCACCTGGTCATCGTCGCCGTCGACGCCTAGGCGTTCGCTCGGTGCCAGGAGATGCACCCGCTCTGCTACCACCTCGCCGTCGACGGCGGCGCCGACTTCTCGTCGGAGCAGGAGTTCAACGCCAAGGACTACCTCGACATGATGTGGCTCCGGCACCGGTTCCAGGCCCGGGTCCTGGAGCTCGGCTTCAGCTTCGTCTTCACGGTGAGTGACATTGACATTATCATTGATCAACCTCTGTTCGATCCCCAAATATATGTCAAATCTAAACAATGTTCCATTGATCTGAGTTTATCGACGCACGACACAGGACGTTGACATCGTGTGGTTCCGGAACCCGCTGCTGCGCGTGCCGGTGGCGGCCGACATCGCCATGTCGTGCGACCAGTACTACGGCGACAACCCGTACGACCTGAACAAGAATGCCAACGGCGGGTTCGTGTTCGCGAGGTCGCGGCCGCGGACGGTGGCGTTCTACAGGGACTGGCACGAGCAGGCGCGGGCGGATTACCCGGGCAAGAACGAGCAGTTCGTGTTCGACGCCATCAAGCACCGGCTGGCGGAGCGGCACGGCGTGGCCGTGCAGTTCGTGGACACGGCCTACCTCAGCGGCTTCTGCCAGCGCAGCAGCGACTTCCGCAAGGTGTGCACGTTCCACGGCAACTGCGTCCCCGGGCTGCAGCGGAAGATCGCGCATCTCCGCCAAGTCCTCGACGAATGGAAGCAGTTCAGGGCCAACCATACCGCCCTCACGGACTGAATCAATGTCAACGTCATTTTTGTTCTCGTCGATCGGATGCAATATACTAACAGGGAATTTTGCTTAGCGTTTTCATCTAGTGACTACATAATGGAAGCAGCCAATCTGAATGACTGAGCTGCGCATTAACGTTTGAAATTGAACCATGCATCGTCTCAGGTTGCTATGCTCTTAAATTGCGAATTGTAATCAGGCCTACAAGGTCTTTAAGCTTGCGAAGACATACCTTTAATCATGGTATGCGATGACTCACTAATATATGCTCCTCTTACCATTGATGTGCGGAAAAGACATGATGGTTATTAGTATAGAATAGGATACACACCTAACGTTATATTTCAATTTCTTGATATTTCAAACATAACTCAAAACCTCAATGGCATCAATAATTTAAAATAGGAGAGAGTACGCGTCTAGCATAGCTTATTTTTAACCCAATTTTCTTAAGCAGCATTATAATACAACTCTAGAGAGCAAACAACTTAGTTTCAGAAAATGTTGCAAATTCATTAGAACTCGCATTTCAAGTGAGAACACTATGTCACTCACTTATATAACTACTTTAAATTCTTCATGTCACATCCAAAACTGGAATGTAACATAATAAATAACAATATAATTTGCACAAATTTAAGATTCATTTACTATTATCATCTATTTATTTTTTAGAGTAAAATGCGCTGAAGGTCCATTAACTTGTGAAGAGGTGTCATTTAGGTCCATCAATTCTCAAAATGCATTTTTGGGTCCACAAACTTTTTAAGTCGTTCACCGCAAGTCCACACCCCTCCACGCGGGCAGCCAGCAATGACGTGGCATGCTGACTGGACTCTTCTCTCTTCTTCCTCTCTTCATCATTCTTGCACATTTCACCGAGCACTTACTAGGTGAGGATCGGTGGTGTCAAATACAAGGCAGCGACCGTGCACTGCGCCGTTGCCGGCCGAGGCTTCTCCGGCGCGCAGCACTCGTAGTTCGGGAATTGGCGCGAGCACGGCATCGCGATGCGTGGGGGTAAGCCGTCGCACGGCAGCAGCGGCGACGACACGAACTGCGCTGCTTACCACTCATCCCCGTGCACGAGCTGCGATGCACGGACGGCGGCGTGGACAAGCACCTGCATGCTATGCAGCGTGGTCGCCACCAGGTAGCCGTGCACCGGCGCCTTGATTTGGTCTGACAACGACGCTAGCGGCGGAGAAGGAACAGGTCAATAGGTAACCGGGCACGGAGCTGACCCGTCGAGCACGGAACAGCCAGTTTTGCGTGGTGGTTACTACTCACTAGGTAGCCGGGCACAAGGGCCTGCAACTTCACCGTCACCCTGATTTGGTTTGATGACAGCGCTGAAGGCAGAGCAGTAAAAGGTCGATGAACGCCCAGTTCAGCTCCGCCGGTGACGGCATCCCCGCGAAACGGCGAGCCGAGGAACCACGGCGATGACGCGGGCGACTCCACCACGCGGGACAGCAGCCCAGCCACCCCCCCCCCCCCCCCCCCCCCCCCCCCCGCGTCCACGGCGAGCTACATAGGGAGCCTAGGCTCGCCTACGTCGCAGTCCATGTTGTTGCCTATGAAATGCTCGATAAAATATGTGAGAACGACGAACAGAGGAAGGTGAGAGGAGACATACAGTTAGCATGCCACGTCATCACTGGTTGCCTACGTGGAGGGGTGTGGATCTACGATGAACGACTTAAAAAGTTTATAGACCTAAAAATGCATTTTGAAAATTGATGGACGTAAGTGACACTCCTTCACAAGTTGATGGACCTCCGGCGTATTTTACTCTATTTTTTATGTGTTTAACACATGCAAAAATTAATATGACTGATAATTATATCAATATTATCATAAGACTCATAATGTATTATCATTGTTATCATCACACTCTCTATCTAAAAGTTCAGAATGGATACATGCATATTAAATGATGAGTTCTCCGTATGCCTCGTGGTATGGTTGTAAGAGCAACCAAAATAGAGTTAAAATTAGTGCACAAGCAATAAACAATTTCCTTCAATATGTTAAAATCTATTGTGCAACTAGTTCATAGCAGAGAAATAACTAAAAGCAGTACTTAATCTTATGCACTATTCGTAAGGAATAAACAAACGTCTCTTCCCCCTTTCTTCTCTTGTTTGCTCCTGTGGTTGCATTGAAATTAATAGAAGAGATTACTTTTTCACTTCATGAGGCCCACTTTATTTGTCAATACCATTGTGATTTTGTCTTTATTAACTATAGCATGATTGCCGTGGACCTCATTCTTATGCACCAGTTTTGCAATCACCATTTTGTCTTATGCACCTGTCGGTTCATGATGAATGTACAATTATGAATAACTTGCTCCTGTAACTGATGATAAAATCTACAACATAACAACTCGAATCACAATCATGATACTAATCATGAGTAAAAATAGAAAGAATACTAGCTAGTATTTTCAGTTGTTTTGTATTCTTGGGGGAAGGATACGAGGCATGCTAATTTGTTGGTGTCAAAAGAATCACGCTTGAGCCAGGCAGCCTACGTCTAGCACTATTACTTGAGGCAGACTGCCTGGGCGAGGCCTCAAACTAAACACGCCCATGAATGGTGCTTCATGATCGATGATAATAGGATCCTAAACCTATAATGAAGTTGGCACTCGTTGTGGAGGGAGACACGACCATGGTGGGCAACCAATGAACACAAGGTATATACTTAATAAGGAGAGACATGAGATATGTTTTTATTTGTGGGAGAAAGGAATGAAACGTTGAGGGAAGCCTGCTGGCCAAAGAGTCCAAGGAGTGAAGGAAGCATGAAGCGTAAAAAATTGTTAATTTCGAGAGTAGATACTAACTTAATATAAGCATAAGTTGCACACGCATAAGATTAAAACGGCTGTGATTGAAGGCGAAACATGTTTGAGCGACATATTTCTTTTATTTGGCACATCGATGGGCGCGTCATATGTCATGTGACCCCTCACTCTGCTCAACAATATTAATGGGGCCTAACTCACCCAAAAAAAAAAGCTCACTACAACATTATGAGTGGTGTTTGCCTCTACGTAAAACTCAATAGTACACGTCCAAGCTAAGTAGGCCCATACACATACATGCATATAAATTGGTAAACACCACTCAAAGTGTTCTTGTGGATCGAACGTTCGAATGTTGGAAGTATCTCAAGCTGACCAAATTCCAATTTTACCCTCCTTGTCGAGATTAATGTTTGATTTGTCCCTTCGCAAAAAAAAAATGGTTTGTCAATTCAGTACGCAGACCAAAATGTTGGTCCGCGATTCCTTGTAGCAATTCAGTACATCTAAATGACATATTTTTCCTACGCCGACGTCTCTGACACCGCTGCATAGCACAATTCCTTTGGGCATCTCAGTATTATGAACAGAGTTAATTTGATCCATCTGATCGAAGTTCAACTCTTGTTTTCTATTCAATCTCGAGTCCAGCATTACAGCACGGGCATATGTATGCGTGCCTGCGCGGATCTTCTAAAACTGCTCCTAGATGTCCACAGATCTGAGATTCCTGGCATAGGACAGCATGTGCGGCAAGAGAGACCATTCCGTGTTCTCTCTCAAGATGTACAGCAGGAGAGATTTTGCAGGCGTCCTCGTCGGAGCAGCGATTGCCGTAGCCTGTTTCCTTCTGGTACCACCGTCATCTCCGCCGTGCCGAGTCGTCCCGGCGGGTCCAGAGCCTGCCGTATTGGGCGGCGATGGAGCTCAAGCTGACCAATCAAGTACTAAGAAGCTTGACATGGTGCGACATACTTCTTTGCAAATTTACATCTTATACATTTTGTCTGTTCATTGTTTCTCATGAACTCTAACTCAAACAGCCCGCTGCATCATCATTCCCCAATGAAGACAAGCTTATGGAGCTGCTGGGGAGAGCGGCCATGGAGGACGACAAGACCATCATAATGACCTTCACGAACGAGGCGTTCTCCGCCCCGGGCTCGCTCATGGACCTCTTCCTGGAGAGCTTCCACACGGGCCTCAAGACGGAGCCCCTGCTCAAGCACCTGGTCATCGTCGCCGTCGACGCCGCGGCCTTCGCGCGGTGCCAGGAGGTGCACCCGCTCTGCTACCACCTCGCCGTCGACGGCGGCGCCGACTTCTCGTCGGAGCAGGAGTTCAACGCCAAGGACTACCTCGACATGATGTGGCTCCGGCACAGGTTCCAGGCCCGGGTCCTGGAGCTCGGCTTCAGCTTCGTCTTCACGGTGCGTGACATTGACAATATAGTTGAATCTCCGTTCGATTTCTGATATCTATCAAATCTAAATCGTGTTCCATTGATCTGAAATGAGCATCACACTTTTTTGATCCACGACATAGGATGTGGACATCGTGTGGTTCCGGAACCCGCTGCTGCGCGTGCCGGTCGCCGCCGACATCGCCATGTCGTGCGACCAGTACTTCGGCGAGAACCCGTACGACCTGAACAAGAAGGCCAACGGCGGGTTCGTGTTCGCGAGGTCGCGGCCGCGGACGGTGGCGTTCTACAGGGACTGGTACGGCGAGGCGCGGGCGGCGTACCCGGGCCGGAACGAGCAGTTCGTGTTCGACAAGGTCAAGCGCCGGCTGGCGGAGCGGCACGGCTTGGCCGTGCAGTTCGTGGACACGGCCTACCTCAGCGGCTTCTGCCACAACAACAGGGACTTTCGCAAGCTGTGCACCTTCCACGGCAACTGCATCCCGGGGCTGCAGCGGAAGCTGGCGCATCTCCGCCAAGTCCTCGACGAATGGAAGCAGTTCAGGGCCAACCATACCGCGCTCACGGACTGAACTGGTCTCAATGTGATCCATTTTTGTTAGAGGCAGATGCAATATACTAAAAGGGAGTTATTCTTAGCACTTTCATCTACCACATCCGTTCCTATATATTTGTCATTAGTATCTCCTGTGTTCCTCTTCTGATGCATTTGTTCAGGTGCATAGAAGATAAGCTATGAATATGAACACTGAAAAGTTATTTAGAACAGAGAGCATATATAGCTAAGCATCAACGTTTGAAATTGTACCATGCATAGTATCATGTTGTTATACTAAAAAATTACAAATGTAGTAAGGCCTACAAGGTCTTTTAGGCTTGTGATGACATACTTCTAATACGTGGTACGCGATGTCTCATTACTATACGCTCCCCTTGCCATTGAAGTGCAGAAAACAACAACTTCTTCTCTAGTATAGTGTTTTCATAGTCGATAAAAATATACTCCTTCCATTTTACTTTAAGTGTCATTCTAGCCTTCAACATTTTTTTTCATATTAGGTGTCATTCTAACTTCCTAATGCAACATTCTCTCTATGTCTCTCCCACTTCACCTTCATCGACCCCTTTCTGCCAGTTGTCTACTTTTATTCTCTTCTTAATTCCCGCTCTCAAACCTAGAATGACACTTAAAATGGAACAAAGAAAACATAGAAATTAAGTACCCTGTAGGATACTCCTAACGTTATACTATAGATGTACGTTTAATGTATCTTATTTGTAACTCACTCTTCTTAAGCATGAGTACTATAATACAACTTCAAAAGCAAACAACTTAGCTTCAGAAAATGTTGCAAACTTGTTAACGCAAAACCTTTTAGGTATCAACACTATGTTACTTGCTCCTATAAATATTTTGAATGCTCCATGTCGCATAATTTGAAACACCATGTTACATACTAAAAAATAAACAAATATAGTCACACAAATGTACGATTCATTTACTATTGTGTACTAATTATCAATATCCACTCATCGATTTATCTTTATATGCACAACATGTGCAAAAACTAAAATGGTTGGTAATTGTATTGAAAATGTGAATGCATCAACAACCTAAAATGCATCATCGATTTGGAAGGGTCATGTTGACTAGAATCATAGAATCCTTTTGTCTGAAGTAAATTAACAAGATAACTCCGATCACAGTTTTAGAAGAATCTATTGATATCACTCTCTCCAATATATATATTATGATATCTAACACAAGGTCCTTTTTAATATCGATACTATCATACGAAGCGTAATGCTGTTTTTATAATTATCATGCACCAGAATCACTCCATAAGTTTGAAATAAACTAGGGCTATGTCTAAAAACTGACGGATATTTTAGAAAATTTGTTTCACATAATTAGTGGATTCCGAAGAATATACATTTATGAATAACCCAACGCTGTCGATGATGAAAAAATCAACATTATAACAACTTGAATAACAATCATAATACTAATCATGAGTAGAAGTAGAAAGGATACTAGCATTAAAGAGAGCACCAACATTTTGTTTTCATTTTTCTTTTTTGTATTTGTGGAGGTGAAGGATATGGTGCTCCATGATCGATAAAGGATCCCAGACCATGTTGAAGTTGGCAGTGATTGTGGAGGGGGAGATGACCATTATTTGTGGCAAGCAAGAAACTTGAGGTATTCACCAAATAGAAATAAGACACGTCAAAAAAACATATGGGTCCTGAAAATGAATGGACCGTTGAGGGAAGCTTGTTAACCGGTGAAAGAGTCCAAGAAGGATAGGAGTCATGAGACGGTGGTGAACATGAAACAGAATGTAGATCTCAAGAGTAGACACTAACTTGTGCAACAAATTACACACGCATTGAGAAGGTTGAAAAGGCTATGATTTGAGGCAAAGGAAGAATTTTTTCGATGGGCGTTATTTGTCGTGCCACTTCCCGCACATGCTCAGCAATCTTGATGGGTTCTAACTCACTAGATCACTTTCTCAGGTTTGCCTCTACATACACGAGTACATACACGAGGCACAAACTCATCATACACATACTCGCATATAAATTGGCAAACACCACTCAACTTTTTTTTTTTTTGTCATTTAACGTGGGAAATATCTCGGTTGATATCAAAACTGTATGAATGAACCGCCGCCACCCTAAATTTCCAATTTTACCCTCTATCTCTCTCTTTTCTTTTTCTTTTTTGAGAGGATTTACCCTCCATCTCGAGATCAATATTTTTGCGGTTTGTCAATTCAGTACGCAGAACAAAATTCTGGCCCGAACGTGCCGCGACCCACCGGCCCAGGCCCAAGCAGCCCGATCCCCCACCCGACCGGTGACTCCCTTTCTCACCTTGCACGCACCGCACCGGCGCTCCGACGCCTGAATCGCAGCGCCGTCCCCAACCACCAGTCCACCACGCCCATCTCCGCTCCCCCTCCTCTCTCCCGGCGGCCGCCTCCGGCCACCCACTCCCCGGCCCGCCTCCGCAGCGTTCCCCAGCTGGCCGGATCTTTCCCCGGTGGCGACGAACTCCCCACCGGATCAACTCCGGCCGCGTGGTCGCCCCAGCTCTCCTTCGCCTCGGCTCGCTCGCGGTTGCGTCGTCTCCCGCGGGTGATTCCTCGGCGGGTCGGCACGGATGGGGCTCACGTCGGCCCCCGCGGGCGAGGGGGCGCAGCTGTGCGTGTTCGACCTCCGGAGAGGGCAGCAGGAGGGCCAGGAGCTCGACAAGATCCTCTTCTTCCACCCCGCCGAGTGCCCCATCCTGCTCCAGCTCTCCGTCATCGGCCTCTGCGAGGGGATCGTCACCTTCTCAAGGTCGCCCTCGCTCTCTCATTTGCCTTTTGTCTGGTAGTTCGCTACAAATTAAAGCTCTGCATTTGGTCTTACTCACCAATTATTATCACTACTACACCAATTGTGGCGTCTGGTGCTTTAGTCAACCTTCTTGCTCCATAAAAACAACTTAGTTTAGGGTTAAATTTGCATTCTAACTTTGCTGAGTAGCACACCAGTTCCTAGTCTTGAGGTGCTGAGCTCAATATGTGAATTCTGTAAAGAATATATGCGGATAGGTGTGCATGAGACCCATCTTAGATTTGCAATAAGGAAGAAACACAGGACCATTTCTTGATTCGAGTAAAATCTTTGATGCTCCCACTGTGTAGTGATCAAAGTGTCGCATAATTATTGGATACATCCTGCTCTAAATTTCTAACAATGACCATCGTTTTTGCTCGCCGGAGTCATATATTCTAGAGGACCACTAGACGACTATGAACATCTGTTAATGACTACAAAAACTGACATGGAGGATAAGGACAGAAAATCAATGCATTTCGTCGGCAACAGCTTTTGTGGTTATATTATGTCTTCTGTTTAATATTGCCAGTGTTCTCCACCTTTAACTGTCATTCAAACATTCGTGGGTCTTTGCTTATGCTGATTTTTTTTATTGTCTAGTTCCACTGGGTCTCGTTATCTAACCTCTCCAATACTAATTATGTGCAGAATATTTTCTCCCGAAGAGGATTGCGAGGTTATAGAATCAGAGAAACACTCCCATGTATTCTACCAAGCTGAACCGGATATTTGGATGGTTCTGGTAATGTCTCGTCACTATGTCAAGAGTCTGCCTCTTTACGTTTTTATATGCGTTCAGTTGTGTTTGCTGGTTTTCTGGTCTGCCACTGTTCATGCATAGTTATTATTACTGTCCTGTAAGTATGCTTCTGGATAGGAATGCTATTTTATCTACATTGGATGTTTGTTACTTGCTACTAGTTCATATAAAGAACATACTGACTACCTAGTCCCTGTTGCCATTCAATTTTGCTTGTCATTGCCTCGTAATATTCATCTTCTAGAGTTTTAGGAAATTTTGTCTATGCTGGACTAAAATATTCCCTGTATGGTCATTTGATAGTGTTGTCAATGCAGAACATGGTTAGCACTTCTACATGTTCACAGTGCCATCTTCCAAAACTGCATGATGCTAGGACTTTATTTCGTGGTTAAAGTTTTTTTAATATATATTTACACCTACTTTACTGCAGCATAAGTTGATTGATTTGATATGTAGGTGGTGGAGAAAACCAAAGGCAATGAACCAACTTGGCGCTTTGATGCATTACAAGGGATACTTAAAGAGGCTCATTCACTTTTCGCAATGTTTCATGGACCAATCCGAACTTTACTTGACAGACAACCCAGTGCTGAGCTTGCTCGTGGGCACCTCCGCACATTCCTCACAGATTATTTGAGTGGTGAGTCTAGTTTTCCATTGATTTTGCATGTCTGTATTATGTCCGTTGTTTCATGATTTCATGCAACTTGCTATGCTACAATAGGGTGAGGAAAGTTGTCCCATGTTGAAATGGAACTTACATGCTTATTTTTCTGTGTGGTCTGGAACAGATTTTACTGTTGGTAAGAAGCTACAATTGCCAACCTTCCGTGAGAGCCTCAGAGAGCGGGGAACAGTCCAAATGCTAACAGCATCACGGGAAGTGGCACTTGAAGTTCAGGTATGCTGTATATCTTTTTGGCTAAAGAATGTTCAATACAATTACAAACAACAGTCATCGCTTACTCCCCTGATCAGTTGAAAGCATTTCTAAATGAGTCGAAGTTTGCTTTCTGAGGAAAATACTTGATAATTAGTTTAGTCTTCAACTTTCATGCTAGCCTTCAACAGTTGTATGCAAATGTCACTGTTGTGTATTATTTAGAATCATGTTGATTGCAAATTGCATTAGATTTATTTTTATTCATTTCAACCATTGATGTATTAGTGTTTCAGTCACTCACCACAGTACTTGGATCATGTCTTGGAAATGTCACCTGCCAATCACTTGTATTGTTTGAAGATCTCTTGGTGTCAACAACACTGCCCCCGGTATGACCGTAGTCTGTACTTTCATTGGAATTGTATTTGCTCTGGCTGATTTACGGCCATAATGTTTCCCTTGTCATTAAGGATGGTTTTATTTTCTCTGTTTCTACAGGATGATACTTTGAACCTGTACACTTATGCTGTCCTGAGATTAACTCCGCGTGCGTTATCTTCCAATGCAAGTTCATGGTCCTATTTGCGGAAAGGGACTTCTGTTAGTGCTGGACCCACTTCAAGTTCATCAAACGGAACAACTGCAAGAGAAAGGTACCCTAGTCGATCTCGTGATACTTCTCCTGGTGGACAAAATCAGATGCATCATAATTTCAGGCCTCTCCTGCGTGAGAAATTGTCAAAGGGAAAGGATGGTTTTGTCACTGCTGATTTCGCAGCTACAGAAGTGCGTGGTGCCGTACCCTTGACCCCAATACTGTGGTTCCAGCAGGCAGAGGAGCACATGCATCTATGCATTTATCAGCACAAGAGTCTCACTATCCTACTGCTGATTCCTGCTTCCTCACTTGTAAATGGAGAAGAAGGCATTGCTCATGTGAAGAAGCATCTGCTTGAAAATGTGAGTGATCTATGCATGATTAGCATTCCTTTCTGAATTTCTCAATCCACTGCTGTGCTGAAATACACCGTTTAATGCAAGTTAGGTGCCCATGTTGTCTGTTGCATTTTTAATGAGCAATATCGCTGTGAATGCATGCCTAATAATTTGATCAATCTTGCAGGCATCACAGAAGATTGTCACTGTTGAACAGAAATTGGCAAGAGGATGGGGAGGAGAAAATGCATATCATGTTGGTGGATATCGTTACTTGCTTGTTGATCCAGACAGAAGAGTATCAAGAGCCTCGCCACCTGGGAAAGTCACCACTCTGTCAAGGGTATGTCGCACTGAGTTTTTTTTTTATGTATATATAAAAAGTCCGAGTCATCTATTCATTTGGAAAACATGTCCTTTCCTACAAGTTACAAATGTTAGAAACTGATAGTTGTAGGAGCCTGTTTGTTTATTAGGTTGGACAAATTTTTTTAGCCTTTCTCATCCTTTTCACTTGTCTTCTGTTGTGGAATTATGCAGGATACTCTACTTTCCCTCAATAGGCTAAGACAAGAAGTAGATTTAGAGAAGTCGAGACATAAGAGAAGTGACCCTAGTCATGATAAGGATTTTGAAGCTTCCATCAGAACAAAAAATAATGCATGGGTTATTGCTAAAATTACTCGAGGAAAGGAGCTTTACATGGCTCTAGAGAAGGGTGGCGAAACACTACTTTATGCTTCCACGGCTGTAGAGAAATTCAGCAACAGGTAACTTTTTTTGCTTTGTATTGGATAATTCCCATTTCATTTTCTGCGTGTCTCTTTCATCATCATTATAATTTGACTAGTCTGCCTATTACGTCTGGAAGAAGAATCATTATGCTCTTATCAGAGGCCATAACTGTTTCAATTAGCAATTCCTTTTTCTTATGCATAGTAGTCTTTAACATAGGCATCAAGTTATCCGATCTTTCTAATGCATGCATTTCTCCCGCAGGTATTGTGAGGGAGCATTTTCTACGGACTAGCACTAGCATGAGACACTGTCGCCTCATACACTACCTTCTCTATACGGCTCTTGTTTTTAAGCTGGATCAATACATTCACATAGCGGATTAAGGTCTTGTTTTGCAAAGGGAATAAGCGATTCATATCAGTTGTACAGCTGCTCTGTTGTGAGATGCTATGTGCTAGAAAATAGCTTAGACGGGGAATAATGCAGACTTGCAGAGCATGATAGAGTTTGTTATCTTACGGCCTCATGTCCTTCCCGTTTTGGCACGGCGTCATGACTATTATTTTTTTATATAGTTGCTGGCGATGGACCTGCTGACTAAAATAGCTTAATGTAGGATTTGATGACATGATTCCTGTATTTTGCTGTGTTGTTTTATCTCAGGAAGCGGAGGCTGCTGAAAACGATACTTGGACTACGCATAAACGGCATGAGTATTGATAAGGTTCCGGCAACAAATACATGGATAGCATGCAGACACCAGGCAGCAGTTTTGCTGTGGTGACGTACACCCATGGCTGTGAGAGCTGTCTGTTTTGCTCAAACAGAATAGAGCGAAGCAAAATTCAAAAAAGAGACGTGCGTTGAAATAGCGAAACACTCCTTAGAAAAAAGGCTTTCAGACTCTTTAGCTTCAAAGAAAATCGATAGGCCGGAGGTAACAGTCGATTTGCTCTAGACTCTAGGCATGATATACTGTGCTATGTATGCTAGCAACATATATAAAAAAAAAAATTGCGCATCCAGGGAATCGAACCCTGGTCAGTACCGTGGGAGGGTACTATGATACCACTACACCAGATGCGCTGATCTGCCCAAAGGTGTTAACTCCTTTAATCATTCCTTATGGAGTAAATTTTACAAAACTCCAACTATTTCAGTTGTTGTTTTGTTGTTGCACAAAACTATAACTTTTTTGGTCAGTTTCACAAAACTACAACTATTCTGACCTCTTGTTTCACAAAACAACAACTTTTTTGCACATGTCACTGATGGGTGGGTCCATATCACATGGCACATGTGTGGATGACGTGTGGGACCAAACCTAATAGTTGTAGTTTTGTGAAATTGGCCAAATAAAAGTTGTTGTTTTGTGCAACAACAACACAAATAGTTGTAGGGTTTTTGAAATTTACTCTTCCTTTTGAGAAGGCCCTAATGTGTATGGAACACTAAGGGCAAAGGTCAAACTGAAACTGTGATGTTGCTGGATTAGTGATGACAAACTGCTTCTCCTGTTGGTTAATTTTTGCAGTGTTCCAATTAATCGACCGGATTGATATACCAATGCATTGCCTCACTTCCAGAATTCAGATATTTCTTAAAGTATTGAGCTTATTGATCTTGAGATTAAAAAAGTCACCACAAATATTTTAATAAAGTCGTAAATGCAACACCCATGTTGAATCTAGGACTCGAACCTAGATTGGTTGGTTCCATCACAAAGAACCTAACTAGTTGCGCTACCCTAAGTTTGCATCCACTCACTCCTCAAATGTCATAGTCCACGAGATTCAAGCAAAATTTTCACCTTGTACTAGTTTAACCGAAAAAAATATTATTTTGCACCACTTTTTAATGTTGAGAACCCGATGGTAGCAACATAAAAGATTTGAGATGAAATGTTGAGATATGATAACACATATTAAATGAACCATTTGGAAAAAAAATGCGCGCAGCCAAGTATAAATAGCAGGTCCTAACTTCCATTCAAGAAACTAGACTATCTAACTAACGCATAATCAAAATTAACCAAATTTGTCCATATGATTATTGATTAGAAACTAATTAAGTTGATTAAAACCCCAACTATATAATGAAATTTCCACTACTATTGTTCATTGTCCAACATCTTACCTATTGGGTCCATATTATGCCTCTCAAGTGGACCCAAGACCACTCCAGTCAGGTTTAATGTGAAAAGGTGGAGCAAGTGAGAATTTTTGGGGGTAAGACTCGATGAAACATGAAGTAAAACCTGCTAGTGCAACTTATTGCTCCAAATATTATTTCTTACTCAAAATACTTCTCATCATGTGAAACTTCTGTCTATTAATATTATTGCTCCAAATATTATTGATCAATCAGTGGATGAAAGTATTAATTAATCTCTCCATATTTAAATATATGAAACTTCTGACTTTTCTATATATATGAAACTGCTGACTTTTGTTGATATTCAATGTGTAACTTTAACCACTATTCTCTATCAAAACACAATTATTATATTTACTAAATGTGTATTCAAGACATATTTACTCATATGATTTTTTTTGTTTTAAACTAAAGTGTTAATAGCTATATTGATATTCACCATTTTTTAAATGGAAGAAGTCCATTTTACTACCCTCAAGTATCCATGTAGTTCACTTAACCCCTTAAACTAATTTTTGGTCTATTTTACTCTCTCCAACTATTTAGATTGGTTCAATTCACTCCGTCATGAAATCTTTTAAAATTAAAGTTATATTTAATCTTGATTAAAGTGTCATATATTTAAATATATATAAGAGTGGTTCTTTAATGTGAAATAAGCACGTGCGTATTGAGCAATAGTACTATTACACATATATGAGAAACTACCGAGGTAGCCTGCATATTTTGTGGGGCTAGTACCAACAATATGAATTAAGTTAAATGTAGTGGTGAGTAATTTATAACACATTTATGTATTTGTTTTTTATTAACTTTTCATAGTATTTGTTTTTGTTAACAATTTATTAATACATATCTGGGCATTTTAAAGGTTTTTTATAATTATAATGGTAGCTAGCGAGCTTGTTTCTATAATTAAAACATGCTAATTTTTTAGCCTCTAGCCTCTAACATAATGGCTTGTTTTCCTGATCAAATATGTTAAAAGAGCTCTGCTATAGAGCAGACCCGTTTGTTAGACTTTTGTACAACCAGGAAATCCAATAGTTAAAATCACTCGGATGGTGGTTCACATATCAATCAAAAGACTTAAAACACTTGGTCGGACAAATGGGTCTACTTTGAAGCATTTCCCATGTTAAAAAAAACACAATAGAAACCATCGCCTACTCGTCAATACATTATTTTTGTGGACAGGAAGGATACCCCATACGGTGATACATAGAATTATTACGCTACGGTTAAGTGATCAACAAGCTTTAAGAACCCAACTGGCCAAAGACTAGATCGTTTATGCATCTTGGACCCTCTTCTTGGGCGTCACGGCCTCAATAGCAGTGCCCAGCGGCCATGCGGCTTCAACGTAGTATTCGCCATGCTTTACCTTGGCTACCAGCGTGATCTCCTTCTTTGGATGCACACCTGTAGTGCACGCAACCATGCACGAATTAGACGATGATGTCTTACTTTCAGATTGCTGAGAACACTAGACAAAGTACGTATTTAAAAAGGTCATTGTTCTGAAGTGTAAATGTTCAATGACTACTAACCGAAGCCGTCCACGAGCAACGTGTACTGGTAAGCGAGATCCATGCATACGTAAGGCAGGTCGGAAGCACGAAGTTTGGGGTACGCAGCTTTAGCTTCGTCCAAGCTCAACTTGCACGCCTTCTCCGCAGCGGCTCCGAATGCGGCAGGGGTGGCCCTCGCGCTGGGAACTTCGCTTTCAATCATTCCAACCTGCGAGAGAGAAGAAATAAGCTCGATCAGCTCGTGTGCATATATGCACTAATTGTAGAGAGCAATTAGTTCGTTGTTAGGATAATATTTTTAGTTTGCTTTTAAATAAAAAAATTGTCCTTAACTAGAAACAGGGTGGAGTAGAATTAAGTACATGTTCTGCCGTGTAGTAGAAGGTGGACGCGACGTAGAGGTTGTCCTGGCCAGGTCCGCCCCCTCCGTTCCACACGCCGTTGAAGGTGCAGTTCTTAGCCTCGCATGGCGCGTTCAGGTTCAGCGCCTTGGCTATCTCGTCCCTGCACATGTCATATGTCGCTCCTTCTGGTGCGGCAGTGGCATCGTATTGCTCCCTGTTGTAGGTGTATTTACCTTCATAGAATGGAAACCAAAAAGACACATTAATTATGTCACTCTTGATAAGATAAAGCAAATGTGTTTATATGAATGCAACTATATATCAACAGTTATACCTTTAAATCCACGCAACATGCAGTGGCTGAATGGTCCATTCTTTGCCTTCAAAATCTCAACACGAGCTGCAAAAGCACCAAAGTGCAAGTAGCTGCAAGAACAAGCAAGGTCTCGTTATATGTACCTTATTGTTTTCATACATGTATAGTATTGCTTTGATACCTGTGAGCGTAAACATGGTAATCTTTTCCTTTGAGATACTCTTTTGTAACATACGGATCCTTCCCGTTAGGCGCCACTGGGGCGTTTGCAGCAGAGTCTGCGGAGATGGCGTATGCCATTTGCACTGATCCACCGCCCATATCAATTACACCAACCGTCTTGGAGTAGTGCCCTCCCAAGTTATCCAACAGATAGTTAAGAGCAACCTGCAGCTCATTCGGGCAACGAATTTGTAATAAAGTACAAATGATCATACGTGACCATAAAAATAAAATATGTATATGGATGAACTTGTTGTATCCTATACCCATAGGTATGATCCTTCTTGAGATCCCTCGATGACATGGATCCACTCGGGTTTGAACTCGAATTTGCTCTTTGTGTGGACAAGATCCCTAACCTGTGTTAAAAAAGAAACAATTTACCGAGTGACTTTTAGTACATCTAGTAGCATCTTTGATTCTCTTTTTTTTTTTTGGTCAAAAAATATTCGTGTTTGATATAGTTATTAATTAAGCGCCAACACAAAAATGAAGGATAAGGTGAAATTACCGCTTGAAGAATTTCTTCTGCTTGTTTGTCCCCGATCAGTCTTAGCCCAGCAGTTGCCTGCAATTTTTATTCAGTAATCTTAGAAAAACAACTATGAAACATACAAACGACACGTGAACTTGACATCTATTTTCACTAGAGAGCAGAGACTATAAGGATTCATATTTCAAATATAGTTGTAATATTTGAAATGGTGGACTTATAATAATAAAAGATTGTAAACGTACTCCTAGCTCTAGAGGTGTTTTTTTCATGAGCTACCCAGGGACAGCACTCTTGGCCTTCTCGAGAAGTGGCAGTATGGACTTTGCAGCCTCTTGGGGGTGACCAGCATAAGAGCTCAGTCCAGGTTGCACCTGCAGAAAGAAAATAATATTGGTTATTGCAATATGATTATGGAGTCAAATTGGCAGCACATTTCTTCATGTAATAGTAGCACACAAGTAAAGGTATGGTGTTGTTATGGTGTAGTTAAGTTTAAGAAATGAACGAATGAACCAAATTGTGCGTACGCCCGTACAATACCTTGGCGAAGAGCTCAATGTCATTGCCGATCCCGACGAGATCCATCTTCCTGTCGAACCTGAAGACGTGAACCCGGCTCCCAGTGCTACCGGCATCGAAGATGACGGCGTACCTCCCCTGCCCGGGCCGCGCAACCCCAGCCAGCTGATTCGGCTCGTCGTCGGCGACGACCCCGGCCTTCCAAACAAGCACGGGGTCGGCAAGGGCCGTGCTGCTGGCTACCTGCAGGAGGAGAAGAACGGCGATGCCCACGGCCTGAGCAGCCATTGATAGCAATCTATGTTTGGGACAGCTTATTCCACCGGTTTATTCTTATTTTCGACACTGTTCATCCACTGTAGCTACAGCATAATTACTGTTCGTTCTGACAAAAAAATGGTGAAGCCGGATAAGCGGATTTTCTGATGCTTTTCCTGGCTTACTACTGCAGCTACAGTGTAAAACAATATTTGTGTCAGGGTGAAACTGAAGCTGAAGCTATTTTCGCCAAACACGCCCTAAGCGTGCTTGCTCCGATCACCTGCCGGCAGTCCGGCACTGGAGGCACTCTGGCTAGCTAGCCTCTGCAGGGGTACCTTTTTATAGAGTTTTTCACAACAGCACCGTTCCAAATTGTGACTAAAGTACAGAGCAAAGCAAACAGTTCAAATTAGGTCCCTGACTCACTGACTGGGAAGAGTACTCGATCGGTCACGAGTTACACGACTTGATGATTTACAAAGGGCGCGTTCGGTGGCCCTATTTAGAGCCTCTAAAATTTACCTCTAAAGAGAATCTTATTATTTAAAAGTATTAAATAAAGTCTAATGACAAAATCTTTTTACAGATGGGTATATCTTTACGAGACGAATCTAATAAGCCTAATTAATCTATGTTTTACTACAGTAATGCTACAGTAAATATCGTCTAATCACGGCTTAACTACCCTCGTTAAATTCGTCTCGCGATTTAGAGGAGGGTTCTGCAGTTAGTTTTGTAATTAAACTTTATTTAAGACAAATTTTTTTTTGTTTAGACCCCTCTAAATTTTATCTTCTAAAACGCCGAACGCGCCCAAAGTCTGGTTTGACGCGAGATTCCATAGGTGCATGCATACGGCCATATGGGTCTCCAATCTCCATGCAACGACTAACACGCCCACGTTTAAATATACCTTTCACAGTACAAATTTTAAGCAATTTCCATCGATCCGGCCTGGGATGCCGTGTTCTTTTGTCTGAAATTTCGGAATTGTGTCAGATCGTGCAACGACGAGACACTATTGACGATGATCACCAATAATCTTCAGTTAGCTATAAGCAAATATGGAGATCTGGATCTGATCTGGCAAGATCAAAGTAATCTAGTAACAGTCCTTTGTTTTACTTTCCGAAGGCACGAGGTTCAAGATCCTATCTTATCCACAGTATATACAGTCCTTACCCTTAAGTGCGTGATGTCGTTTCTGTCAGGATTATTTTTCGGTTAGTGCCCCATCAACTGCTAGATACTACCTCTGATCCCAATCCTAAATAAAATGTTTTAAGATTTGACCATCAAAAGCTGGAAAACTGGAAAAAAATGATATAAGGTTGATATTAATTGATTCAAAGTAACAAAAATACTGTACTCAAAGAATAACTCTTTTAATCTAATATGAAATGGTACAATTTTATAATTATCACCGTTCAAAGTGTTACATCCTAAGTTTTAAAATGTCGACTTCGCTTAACTAAAATTTTAGCTTAGGTCAAATTTGAGCATTGCAACGTCAACGTTAATTTTAAGAATGAAGAGAGTATGGAGAACCCATGAATGTAATGGTGGACTAATATTTGGGACTAGAAACATGAGAGTGGATTTTTCCACATGCTCCTAGACTCAGGGTGTTATCTTAGCCCTTCATCCAATACATGTGTGGTGTATATCAATTGTACTACTAGTAGTAGTAGTAGTAATGCAACATATCTACACCACACATGTGTTAGATGAACGGTACAGATAGAGCCCTATGTGCATTTCATAATCTAATTAGCCAACATACCTGACGGATACCCAAATCAGGGTATCCTGATCTAGGATGCTTAACTCTGCTAATCGTCTCAGCTTAATTGTGTAGGGCCCACAGGAACAGGCACACGACAACAAAGCGCTCGAGGGGCCCACGGCCGACCCCGAGGGCACATACGAGTTCCGCCTCGTCCGACCCCGAGTCGGCCGGGGCCCACGACTTCCGCCCCGCCCGACCCCGAGTTGGGTGGGGTCCACAGACTCCGCCTCGCCCGACCCCCAGTCGGGCGGGCCCCGAACTCCGCCTCGTCCGACCCCGAGTCGGCCGGGGCCCACGACTTCCGCCCCGCCCGACCCCCAGCCGGGCGGGCCCCGAACTCCGCCTCGCCCGACTCCCAGTCGGGCGGGCCCACAAGCCGCGCTTCGCCCGACCCCGAGTTGGGAGACTTCGTCGAGAAGATTTTCCTCTGGCAAGGAGGACAGGCATTTACGACGAGTAGCTGGGGAGCCTTGACTCTACCCAGCAATTCATCTACTTGCAGGCACGCGATCTGACCTGCACAGTGACATCCGTCCCATCTCACAGCGCCGCCTGACACCTCGAGTACAGCAACAGGATGGCTACGGCATCATCATCACCCTGAACAGGGACGAGGACCGGACCGGCGACAAGACGGTCGCGACAGTCTGGGTTGACATCTCGACCACCTGCCCGGCGACCAGGCTGACAGGACGCCGCCTGACTAGAGCCACAGTAGCGGATAGGGATCAGACTAGTGCGGCGCGTAGCTGCGCTGCCCACAACTCGAAAACCCCGTTCTCATTTGTAAACCGGCTCACTCCTTGATTATAAAAGGAGAGCTTGGTGCATGAGGAGGGGGGAATCGATAGATACAACGCAGACAGACATAGAGATACACACGAAGAGGCTTGGAGTCTTTCTCCTCCCTCGTCAACACTTGTAGCTCCCCTCTGCAAGTCGAAACACGAACCACCCACGAACTGGACGTAGGGCATCGATTGCCTGAACCAGTATAAACCTTGCCTCTCTCGCAAAACCCTCGCCATCATAAAAGATTGTTAGGCGCCGTAGTTACAAATTTACTTGTCGGCCGGTTTCTTAACACCGACAGTTGGCGCGCCAGGTAGGGGACCTCAGCGCGTTTGACATCTTCAGTTGATGGCGAGCCACGACATCGATTGGGCTCCGGGTGCTCTCGTGTACTTCGGGAGCCTGGAGTTCATCGTGGTCCGGGACGGGGGGCTTTCGCGCGTCGAACCGCCGGCACCCCCACAAAGGGCCCTCACCCTCGCCATGTCCGCGGGCGCGGAGCTCGTGGGTATGGCGGAGTACAACTACGACAGCGACGAGGATGACCTCCTCGACTACGACTCCGACGCCGACAGTCACCATCCTTCGCGCGAGTGCATGGTGGTGGAAGCCGGCGGAGGTAGTCGCCGCAACGTTCACGACGTGGCGGCGCAGCCAGACCCTGCAGCGACCGCGACGACGGCGGACGCCGGAGCGGCCGCAGAAGCCGCACCCCTGCTTGTGACACAGGCGCAGCATGAAACCCCTCCGGCGAGCGCCGACCTCCGGGGGGGCGATGACCTGGAGCGTCTGCTCCAACGCCAACACGAGCTCGCAGAAGCCGCGCGGCGGCTCAAGGAGGAGCGCGAGCGGCTCGAACACGAGGTGGCGCAGCGCCAGGCCCAGCGCGAACGTGTGCGTGCCCATGGGCGCGAAGCCCGGCAGCGGATTCTGGCCGAGGCGGGCAACCTCGTGCCCAGATTCACCAGGCCCAGCCAGAATGTCGCCGCGGCTGCGACACTTTTGCGCGCGCTCCCGCAACCGTCCAACGAGGACCAGCGAAGAATCCAGGGGGAGCTCAAGGACCTCCTGGACTTGGCGGCGGTGCAGCAGGCCGAGCGCGAGCAAAGCTCCGCTGCACGGCGGTGGGAATCCAGCGTTTCCTACCGCACGCCAAGCAAGCCGCGGGCACAACCCGAAAGTTCCGTCCACCAAACCCCCGAGCAAAGTGGGACTGGGGACGCGCCGCCGGTCCATCAGCGGATCGGCAGGATCCGCGACGCCCGCGACATTCTGCGTGCAAGGCGCCGCGAGCAAGGGCGAGGTCCACGGTGCGAAACCGAGGACTTTGTCTACGCTCCGCGGCGTGGCGGGAGATTTGACCCGGAGGAAGACAAGCCTCGGGCTCCGGTCCCGGCCGGCCCGCGGGCTTTTGGCCGCGCCATCTTGCGGGCTCCCGTCCCCCAGCGGTTTCGACCGCCCAGCAATATCACGAAGTACAACGGGGAGACGAATCCCGCGTTGTGGCTGGAGGACTACCGCTTGGCGTGCCAAGCCGGCGGTGCCACCGACGAACGGTTCATCATCCGCAACCTCCCCCTCTTCTTGGCCGACTCGGCCAGGACGTGGCTCGAGCATCTCCCGGAGGGCTCAATTCAGGATTGGGTTGACCTCCAGGAGGTGTTCATCGGCAACTTCCAGGGCACGTACGCGCGCCCGGGGAACCCGTGGGACCTTCGGAACTGCCGGCAGTGCGCCGACGAGTCCCTGAGGGACTATATCAAGCGGTTCTCCAGGCAATGCAACACGTTGCCCAATCTCGCTGACGCCGAGGTGATCTCCGCGTTCATAGCGGGCACCGGCAACGAAGGGCTCGTTCATGAGCTCGGCCGCAAGAGTCCGCGCTCCATCAAGGAGCTGCTCGACGTGGCCACCAGCTACGCCTCCGGTGAGGATGCGGTCGATGCCCTCCTTCACCGGACTAAAGGCAAGGCAAAGCGGAACGAGAGTTCCGG